>PITA01009363.1:0-78257 GCA_004023965.1 Spilogale gracilis
CCTTCGGCTCAGGTCATGATCCCAGAGACCCAGAATCGAGCCCCACATCGGGCTCCCTGTTTAGCAGGAAGCCTGCTTCTCCCTCTCTCACTCCCCTTGCTTGTGTTCCCTCTCTAGCTGTGTTTCTCTGTGTCAAATAAATAAATAAAATCTTAAAAAAAAAAAAAAAGAAAACTCAAGGAACTCACTACTATGCCTTCTTCAGATAGAGAAGTGCCACGCCAGTCTGCCTTCTCTCCACCCTTCAGAGTCTATTTGTTTGTTTTACATATAATGTCCAAGGTTTTTAGTTGTATATAATGGAAGAAATAGGAAGAATTGAGTCCCTTTGTCCACAACTGTATAGTTGTCTTTTGAGCAAAATTTTGCTTAGGTAAACTGGGTAGTTATAATTTCACAACTGTCATATGCATCAAAAGCAATGTGCACCAACCAGAAACTCATTTACAGAGGCATACTTTCTCCTGAGAGGAGATGTTTCCAGGGACATGGTAACCAATGAGCCATATGCTGTTTATTTGTTAAATACTTGCCAACTCTGGGTTTATTGATAATATCTCTTCTGAGTTTCACAGCAGTCCACATGCCTCAGCTGTGATAGTTTGCTTCCTTGCTGTTCAGTATTTATCATAGTGATGTTGACTCCCTGTTCTTTTCTCCATGTGTTAGGGAGAAATAACACCCTATGTCTTCATAACTGTATTCATGTCATCCTACCTCTTGTCCTCTACACCTTTATACCTTGATGTTTCATCTTTCATTACATGGATTTTCCCACTTAACCACATTTTAGGCAGATGACCTCAGTCTAGTTTAGGCCACAGGATTTGCATTTGCCCTGCACCTTGTGTGAGAGGTTTTTTTATTTTTGTTTTCAGTCCTGCTGTCTTCCTCACAACAACATTCCAAGACCAGGCACAGAGTCTGCAACTCTCCCAACTCTCAACCAGGCTGGAAAAGCAGACCTATTAGCTATGTCATCTGTAAGATATAAAACTTAAATGCAAACCCAGGCTGTAGACTTTCTTCTTACACATGTTTGTCAACATAATATCTGACATTTGAAGATCTGAATATTTGAAAACATCTTCACTAGCCTTTCAAGACATATTCCACATCTTCTTTCTTTTTTTTCTTCTTTTTTTTCTTCTTTCTTTTTTAAGTAGGCTCCATACCCAACATGAAGTTTGAACTCATAACCCTGAGATCAAGAGTCACATGCTCCATCGACTGAGCCAGGGAGGTGGCCCAATATTCCACATTTTCTTGTTTTCCTCCTACCTCATTTGTTACTCCCACAGTTTCTTTTGCTGGTCATTTCCTCTCTCCCTGAAGTCTTGTTAGAAGATGACAGTGCTTAATCCTTGGTCCTCTTCTGAAACTCACTTCCTTAATGTTCCCCAGTCTCATGGCTTTAAATGTGATCTATGTATTAATGATTCCCAAATTTATATCTTCAACTCAGACTGCTCCTCTCCACTCCAGAGGAGTGTATGTCAAATTTCCTACTCAACATCTCCAGTTGAATGTCTAATAGGCATCACAAACTCAACATGTCTAAAATTGAACTCCTCATTCCCTTCCAACATGCCCTATCTCTAGCCTTTTCCATCATAACGGATGGCTCTACCATCCTTCCAATTTCCCAGACCAAAAAGGATGCCTTCAAATGATCCTTGACTCCTGTTTCTGACAGATTCCCACACTCATTTTATGTCCTAGTGGTGTTACTTCCCAAATGCCTTCTACTTCTCACCATCTCCACTGCTGTCATCTGAACCAAACCACCGTCACCTTTCTCCTGGATTACCACAATAGCTTCCTCACAGTCTCCCTTTTCCTACCATTGCTCCCTTCCCCACAGCATCTTCTCAAAATGGTAATCATGGTGATTTTGTAAAAATGAAAGTCAGATTATACCACTTCTCTCCTCAAAACCCTTCAGTGGCTCCCTATTTCACTCAGAGTAAAGGCTGAGGCTCTTGTAATAGCTATCAAGTCCTTATATGATCTGCCCTCATACTTGCTCACTTTCTTAATCTTTCCCTTGCTCACTACAGTGTAGCCATAATAACCTTATTGTTCCTTGAGCAATCAATATGTGACCAACCCTGGGGTCTTTACACTGGCTGTTCTCATTCCCGGGATATTCTTATCCTAAACATATGCTTGGTTAAATCCCTTGTCTCTTTGCTTAAGTCACACTTTCCCAATGAATCATATTCTGACCAACCTATTTAATATTACAATCCTCACCATACCCATTAGCACTCCTAATTTCTTACTTATTATCATTATGTTTTTCTGATAACACATATTACTTTCAAACATGACATGGAGCTTATTTGTTTATTATGTTTTTTTTTAATCTATTTCCTCTGTTAGACTGTAAGATCGAGGAGAGGGAGGGATCTTCTATTTTGCTTACTTAAAGAATCCTAAGCATTCAATAAATATTTGTGAATAAAGTAACGCCTCAACTATTCAAAAGATATTTATATGGAAGTCTCAGTTATTAAGAAAAAAATCAGAGACGTGAGATCATATAGCAAATAAGTTTAAAAGGCTTTGTATAACTAAAATTATGACCTTAAAATAGCAAAACTCTGAAATTCATATACTTTTCTCAGAAGAGAAACCCTCAGGGGCAAAATAGATACACTTGTGCTATACATACAGCTCCAATAAACTTCATTAACCTGGATTCTAAGTCCAAAGGCTTAGAAGGAGGATATCATGTTTGTTCAAGGGAAGGAGACAGGAGAGATACCTAGAGGGCAACAAGCAAGGAGTGACACAGCTGCTAGGTGATAAGGAAGAGTCAGGTAAAGGAAACAAAAGTGGGCTAAAAATTAAAAAAAAAAAAAAGGAAAAAGCAACACTGGGGTATTCGATGCTGAAACAGATCATCTACACACTTCAAAATCACATTATAACACAGGATACCAATTTATGTTTAGTACACTGAGCCTCAATCACCAATAAAAAGAAAAATTATATTCAGTATACTTTAGAAAAGCAATCATAGTAAATGCCACTTGTGAATACCATTAAAGACCATTTCTACTAGAATTATTAAATTACACCAAGTTTGAAGGATTAATAAAAATAAATTTTAAAAAATTTATGATGCTGAATAACTAAATATTCACTGTAGATAACTATACTGTTTGGCTTTCAGCTGTTTGTTTATTGTTGTAAACCCAGAAATGAATCTTGTATTCTAAAACAGGTCAGCCTCATCAACTTTAAGATTTCATCAGGTTGTCAGCACTCTGAGTAACTTGAGGTTCTTATAATTTAGAAACCATGTACAGAAAATCTTTAGTGGGACAAAACGCTTGAGAAATGATACGTCCTGGGTAGATATGCTAGGATTAGGGCTACATTAGAAGGTGCACATCTGGATAATATGACTCAAAAAGAGCCACCAGGCAAACATTCTCATTGTGTGAGTTTCAACCCAATTTCCTTTAGGTTAAAGCTTTGACATCTCTTCGTATCCTGTAAACATTTAACTCTTCAATACATTAGCTTAAATTACTTTATCAATTGTTAGGGAGTTTGTGACTGTAAGATTCTAAAGAAAGAGATGCAAGAAAAAGAAGAGAAATATAAGGCACTGCCCTACCATTCTGTATCCACCTCAAGGTATGGGCCAACGTGTCTGTCTTACTTGTCCTATTTAAGAGATTGGCCTTCAAGAGAGGTACAGGACAGGGGAGAAATGTCAATCCAAAAAGACTAGGCAGAGAGGTAGACAAGAAACAACCCACTAGGAATTACTGGGCAAAATCAGTGGGTTGATGACTTCTTACATGGCCCTTGGATGCTCACTCAGAGTAGGAAGAGCCATGCTAAGGGTAAGAGAGGAGAGTGTCATCTTGGCAACCCCAGGGCACTTGAGACACTTAAAGAGATTCAGGTAGGTGAGACAGAGTGCAGTGAGAAAGCAGAGGGCTAAGGGAGAGAGACTGGAGCACACAATTCTCTCGGCTTTCACCTCCACAGATGATCTTTATGGTGATATCCAGGGCTGTGAGGACTTTTAAAAAGCTCTTACTTGGGGCTCCTGGGTGGCTTAGTCAGTCAAGTGTCCAACTCTTGATTTTGCTGATTTCAGGGGTTGTGAGATTAAGCCCTATGTGGGGCTCCACACTCAGCATGGAGTCTGCTCAAGATTCTCTCTCCCTCTGTCTCTGCCCCTCTCCCTGCTTGCTCACTCTACATAAATAAATAAATAAAATATTTTTAAAAAAATTTTTAAAGATCTAATTTGATTTTAATGTAATTTTTCCCCAAATTTTTTATCTTGAGCTTTTTTTCCCTTGCACTACCTACTAATATTCCACAGGATATACTTGAAACACCATTATAGTCAAAAGGGAATGGAATTTCATCCCATATTGGTCCCTGGCACTTACTTCTGTGTGACTCTGGAACTAAACCAAGTTTCCTTATTTGTAAATATGGATGATAGCAGTTCTCTTATTGTCTTTATGAAAAGTAATTTGAAAATATGTATGAAAATCTTAAATCTCTTCACACACATTAAATAATTTAGTTCTATGGGTATCTCTAACCTAAGGAAATAATCCAAAATACAGGAAAAACTTAATATAAATGGTTATAGCATTATTGATAACAGCAACAGTCATGTTTAAATGTCTTAATGGTCCAACAACAAGGAAAAACTTAAGCCATATGATCACATCATTTTAGCCAATAAAATTATATTTATAAAGAACTTTAATAATGTAGGAAAATGATAATCCTATAATGTTAATTTTAAGAGACATGAAGTCTTAAAGTATGAGCTCAAACAATTTAAAAAATACTCAGAAAAATACTTTAGGAAAACACACTAAAATGTTATGACCATTTAATTCCTGGTCTTAGGGTTTATAAAAGTAACTTTATAATTATAAAGCAGAAATTCTTTGGCTTGGTCCCAATAAAAATATAGTTTAAATCATAGTCCATTACTTTTCATGAGCCCCTGTCATTTTCTTCCAGGAAGAGGAAATACATGTCAATACATATCAACTGGGAACACTCTCAGAAAGAAGCAGGGGATGTGTGAATTGTTAGCTCTCAGCTGCAAGCCAGCAAGAGTTCTCACAAACCAAGGGAAGGGTGGGGGTTAGGGGCAGTAGCAAGCATGTCACATGTCATGTCAAGGAGCCATGCTGCTGTCTCACATGCCTGTTTTAGCATGTAAACATTAGTGGACTTTTATTTTCTTAATGTTTTCCTTTTCCCCTATAATTTCCTTCCTTGCTCATTTTTTATTGTTTAAATCTCTTTTAATGCCTTCAATATAAATCCCATGAGATAAAACTCCCATCAATGAAGTTTCTGCTATGTAATTATAGAAATAAGTAGAATTCAGCATACAACATCAACTTTATGATTGGGTTGCTTGTCCTGATTTAAAAAAAAAATGGTTCAAATGCTATTCTACTTATTCAAATACTTTCCAAAATTTTCAAAATCATTCCATCCTACTGTCTTATTATATTACCACTTACTCTCCCTTCTCCCTAATATTTACACTCTTTCCCTACATGAATAAAATGTACATATTTTTAAATTATTTCAATTTGCAATTTGACTATTTTTGATTCTCTTTCAGGTAATCCAAAACGGTATCAGTCTTCAGCAGTGTCCACATTTGATTTCTGTAAGCTCCTCAGAGAAGCAGCGTTGTTGCTCATTTTACCTGTGGATATTCAAGGTTAGGACTTCTAATGATAGAGGCAGGGAGTATTAGTCATCTAAACACAAAGGGTTTTTTTTTTAATGAGTTTCACTTTGACATCCATAATCTGTTGAATGTTGGGTTCTAAAATGAACCTCTAATGCTGTTAAGATAAATATCCAATGAAGTACTGAAAAGGTAGGAAACAAAGCAATAGAGATAATGTAAAATTCAATTGAGGAAAAGATAAGGTGCATTCACAAGCTGATAATGTACAGTTATGGCACAAGGAGATGAAAAAGCACAATAAAATTGTACTCCCATTTAGTTGGCATCCAGTTTGTCCATGCTTCAGAGGTCTGTCTTATAGATGAAGCTGCCTTGTTATAAGTTCCCTTTCCGATTTTTTGTGATTGCGCCTTTTTGTATCAATAAAGGACTCCCCTCTTATGCTCTGATGATCTGGATAATTAAACAGAGACTCCTGGTTCAAGCACTTGAATTATTTTTAGGAAATAAAATGCTAAGATCTGGTTACTGACTAGATGGTTCTAACCCTACAAATCAGAACTTTAACTACCACCAGAGAATATTTACAATGAGTGCTTATCACCAGAGACTATTCTCAAATTATCTTCAATTTTTAACATGAAAAAGGCAGAGGATGGAATAAGGACAGAAAAAGATAGCAAACAAATCCCCCAAATGAGAAATTGTTGGGATTTCTAAGTATGCAGAACCATTTCTTTGCTCCGATATACTTATCTGAGAGGCCTATTTTAGAAAACACTGACCCTACAGAGTTATCAGACAAATTCATCACTGGTTAAACTGGCTAACCTTGAAACCCAAAACTCCACCAGTAGGATGGGGATATTGACACCATTATCTGTCCAGTTGTGGGCATCCAGTAAAAAGCACAGACACAAAATCCTTTCAACCTCATTTAAATAATCATACTTTTCCTGATCTGTATTACATTCACTAGTTCTCTAGGGGTGGCTTTCTTTTTTCTCAAAAATTATTATTAAAAAAAAACTTTAAAAAATTTAAAAAAAACACCTAAAGTGGACAGTAGTTCAAATAGCTTTAAATAATAATATTTAAAGAATAAACCAAAATTTCAAAATTTATCCCTTTCACCAATTTCTGAAATTATCTTTGTCTGTAGTATATATTGCTTCTGTATAATATATTATAATATTACTATAGGCACTTATATACTATATAATTTAAGGCAGTGTCGCAAAATAAGGCCTTGTTATCATACAAAAGGGTGGCATTGTATTTATTCAGCTTGTGTCCTTATCACAGGCACTAAAATATTTCATTCACCTATTAGTAAAGCAAGGATTACACTGATTTAAATTCAAACTAGGTGGCCTCTCAGTTCATTGAAGGTCTTTGATGAGATGCTGCTTTTGCAGAAAGAATTCACCACCTTTTTAAAAATAACACCATACCTGAGTTTCTTGCCCTGTCCTATGCTTTGTTTTCCTTTGCTGCTCTTATTACAATCTGACATTGCCATATAGATTTGTTTGTTCTCTTACTCCATCACTCCATATCCTCTTACCTTTGGCCTCATAGCATTTATCAACACCTACTTTTTCCTGTTTTCTTCATTGCTGGATTCCTTATCACCTGGAACAGTAGCACATAGTAGCTACTCCATCCCTACCATACACTAGCACATTGTAGATACTCAGTGGGGAGTCTGCCTATCCCTCTTCCTTTCCCTCTACCCCTCTCATGCTCTCTCTCTCTCATATAAATAAATAAAATCTTAGAAAAAAAGAATCACATTATTAGGTTCCAAGTAATGTCTGCTTTCCATCAACATCTGTTTTCAGCATCTCCAACAATTAAGTTAATTAGATAAAAGAGAGGTTCTTGAACTTTTAACCAATTTATAGGTAATAATCCTACAGAGCAATTCATCCTATTTAATATGCTTAATTTCACAATTTTATCCCATGGAAGGGTTTCCAGAAAATTATATTACTCGTTTTAAGATTGCTTCACTGCAGGAGTGCCTCAGTTAAGCACCCAACTTTTAACTGCAGCTCAGGTCATGATCTCAGGGTCGTAAGATCAAGCCCCACATCAGGCTCGGCACTGGGCTGAGCCTACTTAAGATTCTCTCTCTCCCTCTCTCTCTGCCTCTCCCAAGCCTTTAAAAGAAAAAAAAGAAAGTTTTTACACTGCAATTAACACATGTTCCTTGGTTTCCATGGTAACAATAAAAGAACGTGGTAACATGCTCTGTGGCATAACCCATGGGTTGTCCACCACCATTTGTCTCTGTATTAAGAGTGGTGCCAACATTCTTCCTTGAGAATACACTCTTGTCCCCACATCCTCACAAAGAAGAACTGTACCACAATTAAGACATACAGCCTTGTTTGGCTATAAATGACTATGTAATTTTCCACCTAGTTTGGCTGAGCTCAAAGTCATATTACTCTTCATCTAACCAAAAACACAAAATATCAGCATTCCAGGTATCTACTGGAAATTATACTTCCAAGTCATTGTTGCTCAATTATCAATAGCTCAGATGTGAAAAACACCGTTTATGGAGGGTTTCCATGGAAGTGAAGTAATCCATCAATTTCTAAAATATCCTAAAATCTATCCTGGGATTAAATCAGACTATCAGAATGCTGTATTATTATATTGGTTCCATGGGAGAAATACTCTCCTTTAATATCTCTTTGAAATTATGCTATCATGATAGACTGAGAGCCCAATGAAACTCATTCCTGAATTCACCGTTGGGATATTGTGGAGGATACTATTCATCACATTGCACAATATCTTTTTCATGAGGTTGAGGGGGTCAATTAATCAATTTCCCATTGTTTGATTAATTGTTTTTGATTAACTGCTCTTCTCTGGAAGAAATAGTTGTCATTGGTAAACACTAAATAATGAAATAACTGTGCTTCCCTCTTTGTGCTGACCTTGAGACATCATAGCTTTAATGCTTATAATAGGAAAAGAAAATTTTTAATTAATTATTTAAATTTCCATCTTTAAGAAGCCAGAAAAAGAACACATTAAACCCAAAAGTAAGTAGAATGGGAGAAGGAGGGGCCAACATAAATCAATGAATTTCTCAAACTATAGAGAAAATCAACTAAAACTTGAGTTTTTTAAACGATTAACAAAATTGAGAAGCTCCTAGCAAGACTGATTAAGAAAAAAAAAAAGAGCAGATATATGAGATATGAAGGAGAACATCACTACATATTCCAAGGACACTGAAAGAAAGGGAACAGTATGAAAATTCCATGCTAATAAATTTGATAACTTAGATAAAATGTATAAACTCCTTGAAACAACTTATCAATATGGATACAAGATGAAACAGGAAAGCTGAGTAGGCCTCTGCTAAAGAGATTGAATTTGTCATCAAAAAGCTTCCTACAATGAAAACTCCTGGCCAGATGATATCTATAAAATATTTTTAAAAGAAATAACATCAATATTGTCCAATCTCTTTTTAAAATAGAGCAAACACTCTCTCTGTGTCAAATAAATAAATAAATAAATAAATAAATAAATAAATAAATAAAGAGTTGCAGGCTCTACGAACTGAGGGCTACCTGGGTGACTCAGTTGGTTAAGTGTATGCCTTCAGCTTTGGTCATGATCCTAGCATCCTGAGATCAAGCCCGACATCAGGCTCTCTGCAAATGGGGAGCTTCACTGCTCAGTGGGGAGCCTACTTCTCCCCCCCCCCCTGCCTGCCACTCTGCCTGCTTGTGCTTTCTTTCTCTCTCTCTCTCTCTGTGTCAAATAAATAAATAAATTCTAAAAATAAAATAAAGCAAAGGAAAAAATAGAAGAAAAAGAAGTATTTTCTGATTCAAGGAAGTTCATTCTCACCCCTCTAATCCACTTTGCCCTGGAAATCTTAACTAATGTAATAAGGCAAGAAAAGTAAATAATAAAAGATGTAAAGAACAGAAAAAATAAGTAAGATTGCCAGTATTCACAGACAAGATGGTCTACATAGAAAATGCTGAGAAATCTACAAAACAACTACTAGATTGAATAACTTGCCCAAAGCTACACCACTAATAAAATCAAAACTAGAATGTGAACCAATACAGTCTGGTTCCCAAACTCTTAACCCCTATGCTACGCTCTCTACTTAAAGAGGATCGTGCAGCTATACTTGTATTAGCCCACAAACCTCAACACAACCATATACTTAGTCTTTGTAGTCTCATTTGATGATTTGGAAACAAAGGTTTAAAAAGATTAATAACTTCACCAAGATCACGTGGCTGAAAGGGCGGAATAAAAACTGACTCCATCTTGTGGGCTGTGCCCTCCATCTTGTGTAGATCCCCAACTTGACCCCAGAAAAACCACACACGAATATTGCCCAACCCTGGCCTAGCCTACCTTCTGCAACTGACGCTTGGCCAATCAGTATAAGCCACCGACATCACCCCACCTATTGCCACCCGCTCCCTATAAAACTATTGTGCTTCTGAAAATCATGTTCTTTCTCTGCATCTCGCCACTGCGTTGGTTCTAGTGGGAGACAGAGCCGTAGCTAGCTCGAATAAAGCCTCCTTGCTTTTGCATGGGACTCAACTCCCTGGTGGTCTTTCGGGGTCTCGAAATCTGGGCATTTCAGTGGCTAAGGGATGAAAGTGACAGAATTTGAATAGGTCTGGATCTGAATATATCACATGTTCCAAATTGGAAGAGGGAAACAATGAGAGGATTCAGATCCAGATAGTAAGGCCCTGAAATAATGCAATAGAATATAAAGGCCAAGAGAACTGGTGACTGGATAGTAGTACAAAGAGACATGGGAAAGGGCAAAGTTTTGAGAATTAGATTAGTGTCAATAAAAGTAAGGAGGAGAAACTAATGGAGAGGAAGGTTAAGGAATATGAAGTCAGTTTTAGACAAGCTGAATACCAACTTGTTAGGTTAGGCATAACTTTGACAGCAATAAAAGAAAAATCTAACAAAAAGTGGTTTATAAAAATAGGATTTTGTTTCCTCACAAAACCAAAAATTTGAAGGTAGGTCAAGATTAATCTAAATTTAGTAGCTGAACAAAGTCAGAACTAGAGTCTGTGTTTTCCTGGTCCTTCCTTCTGGTATTACAATATGGTTGCCAAAGGCCTAGGCCTCAGGTCATAATTCCAGACAGAAAGAAAAATGGGGGTAGCAAATACATACGCTTTTCATCAGTAAAGCAAAATCTTTCCCAAAAGTCTCTAGGAGAACTCTGCTATGTCTCATTGGCCAGAACTGGGTCACATAGTCGCCTAGCCTGTATGGTGGCCTAAAAAGTAAGTATTTTGCTTTTCCAACCCTATAGCAGAGGTAGGTGAAGAAAAACAATGTCTGCTCCAAAATATGAATGGGGCATTGATGTGGGAATATCGAATGGAGAGACAAAAATGCATCTGGTCTAGGAGATAAAGCAAGGATACAGGGTTTAAGTAATCTGCACAGGATTTTTTCTTCCTGAAAGCACAGGAAATGAAAGGGTACTCCAGAAAAGAGCATGCATGAAAAGAAAAAAGGGTAATAACAGCACTTTGTTCCTCTTTTTGTGCAGGGGAAGCAAACGGATGTACATGGATACAGCTGAGTAAACATGGTAGCCAGGTCCCTCCACTCCAGCCAGTCAGAGCGTTTGCTTTTGTATGCTTGGCTAGTTCTTTCTCCGTCATCCTCCCCACCCAGTTACTTCCAACATCTTTCTCTTTCCTCAGGCTCTCAGTGCTCACAACAAGGTCTCTCCTCTCCCTTTCTCTTTCCCTCATCTGTGAATTAGAGGTGCTGGAAGGAAAATTCACTCTTCACTGCCACTGCTCAAGATGAATGAAGATGGATTTAAATCTAACTAAAGGAAAACTAGCTGCCTTAGGTTGGAAAGGTGACCCAGGAAAATAAGCAGCTCCTATGAAAAGGCTATTCAATCTTTAAAGTTCATAGAAAATTCATAGGAAATTTGAACTAAAAGGAATCTGCTCTTTCTGCCCTCATGGGAATAGCCAGAGTCTATCTGGGGAAATACAAACTAAAATGAGGCAGAATTTACTTTGCTTAGTACCATTCTTCTTCTGAAGACTCTTCCAAGCTCCCAGGCTATGTTCAGGAGACCAGGTAGCAGGGCCAAGGGTGTGATGGACCCTAGGCATCCTTCTCCTGGCCCACTGCTCCATGGGCACACCATCCATCATGTGTCTCCAGTCTTGAGTCCAGCTCTACCTTATACTTTCCTTTCTGAAAATCCTAGGGCAGGTAGAATCAGAACCACAGAATTTAACCATGATTATGTAATAGGTTGTGTTGCCCTCTAATGCTCCACACACATATGTCATATGCTTCCATGTATTTGGGGATACAGTGAGATGCCCTCCAATAAGTTGCATATAAGATAGGCACCAAGCAAACTTTAAAAACAACATATCACTAGCATCATGGAAAGTAACCACTTGACATTATGTGCCTCATGATGTAAGTGTATAACAGTTCTGTGAAGTATTGTTGCTAGAAAATCATGTCTAAATCCAATCAAGCTCTAGATCCAAATACCAATTCATAGGATATACAGGGAATAAAGGGACATATTAGAAGACACCATGGGGGCATAATTAATATTCAGACTTTAAAAAAATCTGTTTCTTCAACTAATGGATTATAAGGAAGAAAAAGAGAGAAAACCCAGAAATTACAAAAGACTTAGAGACATTACCAACTAAATAGAACCAATGTGGATTCTAACACAAACAAATTGCAAGAAAGAAAAAGTTATGTGATAAACGGGGAAATTTGAATCCTTGCTGGATATTTGATTATAATAGG
Organism: Spilogale gracilis; assembly: GCA_004023965.1. Lineage (NCBI taxonomy): Eukaryota > Metazoa > Chordata > Mammalia > Carnivora > Mephitidae > Spilogale > Spilogale gracilis. The sequence continues at coordinate 12,554 of PITA01009363.1, forward strand.
GAACTAATGTCAAATCTTTTAATGTGTGAAAGTGGTATTGTTTTCATCATAAGGAATCCTTATCTTTTAGATATATACTAAAATATTTATAGATGAAATCATACTGTGTTCTGGGACTTGCCCCAAAACAATCCTGGAGGTAGTGGGGTATGAACGGAGGGATTAATGAGACAAGATTGGCTGTGAGTTGATAATTGATGAAGGGGGGAGGGGCTGTATAACAATATGAGAAGCATACTGTTCTCTCCTCTTTTTGTATATTTTGAAAATTTCCATAATAACCTTTTTCTATAATAGAGCAGAATAGAGTTATACAATGTCATTTTTTTTTAAAGTAGTCACATGAAGCAAGGAAACACAAAAGGAGCAGCAAAGACAGATGCTCATGGTGCCCATCCAAGCCTTTTCCAAGACAAAGGTGAGGCCAGGGCAAGGTTGCAGAAGCCACTCCATCTCGGAAGAGGAGGATGCATCTGGCTATCTCACCTTCACCCCATAAGCACCTTATCTACAGTCAGGGTGCTGCAGTGAAACTGAAGATAAAATGATGAATAAAATATAGAAACTACATCAAGGGATGCAAAAGAGAAATAAACAGGAAATTGTGATGGAGAGTGACTTGTGGTATTGCAGTGCTGGACAAAGAGGGCTATGGGAGAACCTGTAATGGTCATCTCACTGGAAGAGATGAGAGCCAAGCTGTCCTGAAGAATTCCCAGAACTATCTTCTGATTATAATTCAATTCCTGGGCTCTGTCACTCTAGGAAGAGAGTGAGCTGGCCAAAAGTTGTGAGTGTCCTGATCTCCTGGCAGCTTTGCTTCTCGCTGTAAATGTATAACATGGGCTTCTGGTAACAAGTGAATCTCCCACACAGCTTGCCTAGAGAAGGAGTACATCAGCCAAAGGATGTGAGTATCCATTTCTCTCATCCTATTTTCAAATTAATGACATGTCTTTCTGGTTTTACAGTCTCTGAGAGTTTGGTGTCTTTGTATAGGCCCTGGAAAAAAAAATGTATTAATTCTGGATGTGCTAACAAATCAGGAATCTGAGATTGCAAGACCAGCCCAGAACGCTGGGAATTCACCAGGGTAATGTCATCCCTCTTGGGATAAGCCTGGGGGTGGGTCGACACCTGCATTCTCCAGTGACAGTCTTCTGCTCTGCATGCTTCTTTGATCTTCAGTCTTCCTGAATGGTGGGGCTGTGTCTGAGTCTTCTTTGATTCTGAGTCATCCTCTTCAGCATGTCTGCCTCAAAGCATTTTGGGTTTTAACAAATTTGTTCCTTGATTTCTTTCATTCAATCACATCAATAGAGTTAACTCAATATCCATTTGGAGATTAAGTCAGATGCAATGACACTGTAGAAGAAGCATGTTTTAAAAATGAAACATCAATAATTTTAAAAATCACTCAGCTGCTTTTTTTTTAATATGTCCATACTATATTAACTTCATTTTCTGCCTTGGCCTGTGATCACCAGTGATCCTCAAATAAGTCCATAAACCGAGGATGTCCTGCCAAGCTACACTTCTGAGGAACGAGAAACCAAATATTGTGAACTCCTTCCCAGATGAATTCAGTTTCTCTCATTTTTCATGGTTTCTCTGTCAATTAGCAAGATTCCTTTATCTGTAATGGGACATGGCAAACTTTTTCTTCAAAGATCTACACAGTAAATATTTCATTTATTTTTTACTTTTATTTTTTAAGATTTTATTTATTTATTTGACAGACAGGAACACAGCTAGAGAGGGAATACAAGCAGGGCGACTGAGAGAGGGGGAGGCAGGCTTTCCCCCGAGCAGTGAGCCTGATGTGGGGTTCAATCCCTGGATTCAGGGATCACGACCTGAGCAGGCAGGTGCTTAACGACTGAGCCACCCAGGCGCCCCCATGTATTTCTTTTTAAGATTGTATTTATTTATTTTAAAGAGAGAGAGCACAAGCAGGGGTGGGATGAGGTGGGAGAGGAACAGAGGGAGAGGGAGAAGCAGACTCCCAACTGAGCAGGGAGCCCTAGTGAGGCTTGATCTCAGGACCCTGGGATCATGACCTGAGCAGAAATCAGATGCTTCACCACTGAGCCACACAGGCGCCCCCATAGTAAATACCTTAAACTCTGTGGGCCACACAATCTCCATTACAGCTACTCAACTCTGCCCGTGTGGTGTGAAAGCAGCCGTGGACAACATGTAACCAAATAAGTCTGGCTGTGTTCCAATAAAACTTTGTTTATGGACATTGAAATTGGAATTTTATATAAATTTAATGGGTCACAAAACAGTAATCTCTTTTTGGTTTATTTCCAAACATTCAGAAATGTAAAAACCATTCTTAGCTCAGGAGACAGGCTAGCAGCTGGTGGATCTGGCCCCTGCTCCATAGTGATGAGTACTGGCAGTGATTCACTACACATATGGGAATGTGTGTGGTATCTTCGAAATACTGCCTTCCCAACCATGAGAATTATGACTGATAAATGGGTCTTAAATTCATAGGTGGCAAACTTAAATTCTTAGGGGAAAGTGTTTTCAGTAAAATTGAACAATGAGCCTCTCACAAAGACATACCCGCACATACACAAAGACATTTTACATATCCTAAATCCCAAATAGTGAATACCATGTAATATGTTTTTAATTACCGCCCCTGCTTAGAAAAAAACTGTAAGATCAATAAAACAGTAGTAAGTTTGTTTTGCTTTAACAATATGTCTGCTGAGACTTTTTTCAATGTCTTTTTATCCATCCAAATGTTCAATATCTTTCCGGTTGTAAGATCAGTATTTATACAATCTCATTCCCTCAGTCCCACCACAGTCCAAGAACTTGGATACTTGATACATGAAAAGCTCTGAACTTTTTTTCTTTAACCTAACCTGCATATGTATATATTATTTAGCCTCCCCACCCCATGCAAGTTTATATAGTGTCTATGACAACTTCGTAGCATGACTACAAAACATTTCTAAGGCTTTATTTTCCTTGTTCTGCTTGTTTCATCTTGTATTTTGTACTTCTTTATTCATGCACTTTCTACTGTAACTCCTCTTATTATTTCCAAAGGGTCTCTCTTTTTCTAGCTGCCCACAACAGGTGCCACTTGCTTGATACATATACCTAAACTATATTTCGCAGCTATGGAAAAGGTCCAAGCATCATATCCCCAAACAGTACATAGGGATTCACTGTGCCATTACCTCTTTTTTGTGTGTTTTGTGCTTGAAATGTCTGTAATCCAAAGTTTTAGAAAAAGAGAGCATAAATTCCTATGCTCTCGATTTGGTCACAAGAGGAATTTGTGGTTAGGAAGAAATTAGCATATTTATATGCCACACCTGTGTGTCTTTGTTCACATTGCTCCCTCTGCTTGGCATGCTCTCCCCAGCTGCTCTGATAAAAATCTCCCTCAACCTCCAAGGTCCAGGCATGAACCTGTGGGAAGCATCCCTGTCAAGGACAGTTGATGACTCTCTCCTTCACATTCCCAAAGCATTTCATACATCTCCACGAAAGCCCTTGTCATTGCATTGTGGTTAGTTGTTTATACAACTGTCCCAGCCCCACTAGCCATCCCCCAAGTCCATGCCCAACACAGTACCTGGAATAAGGTAACAAGATTGCATTTCTCAGAAATACCAAAAGCAGCCCTAACTTCCATCAGCACCCTTAATCTTCCTCCTCCCTCACAAAATTAACAGTTTAAGTAAAATGCAACTTCAAAACAAGTACCCCCTGACTCTCTTAAAATGAGATTGCCACTCCTAAACTGTTCTTCAACGGAATTCCAGCAGCAACACTACAGAAAATGCAAGGTTATCTCAACACCACAAAATAAAATATTTACATGGCACTTCACAGTTTTCAAAGTACTTTCACCATTTGCTGTTGTTGTTTGGTCCACTAATGCTTGTTAAGACAGATAGCTCTATCCCCATTTTTCAGACACTCAAAGAAATAAAAGTGACATGTCCAAGATCAGAGCTGTCAGCTCTGGGCCTAAAACCCTTAACTTATTGATCTATCCACTTCCTGTACTCCATGAATGCTAGGCTCAGTATTTATGGAGGCTTTTTTTTTTCCACCTCTGATAGATTCTTTTTCCCTCTCATGAATGGTGGCATTAGATTGTGGCTTTATGTTCCAAAAATACATGTCAAACAAAATCATTTGGGCAGCTACACATTATGAAAAGACAGAATCAAATATACCCCACTTGTGTTAGTATTGCTCTATGATTTTGCCATAAGTACTTATTGACTAAAGGATTTCCAGTGATTCACCAACTGTTCAAAAAATGGCATGCCATGCAGTTCTGAAAATAGAAATATGTAATCTATTATCTAAAAAAATTCACTCATGAGGAAGCACTATTTATAAGTCAAGTACAAGAGCTTGATTTTTCTCTTTTTTTATAATTCATCTTTCCTAAGCTATTAAATTTAGATTACTTATCACATTAACAGACTCTTCACTTAAATATGCTCTTAGTTCCTCTGCATAATTCTGTATGATTTAACCATCACTTCAGTTATCTTACTATTTATTGCAAGCAATTCTTCTAATATTAGTGCATATCATTTTCGAGTAAATAGGGCACTGCCTGCCAAAAAATCTTGCTACTGTGTGGTAATTGAAAGTAAAGATTATTTCTCAGATATATTAATTTTTCAAATGAGCCACATTTAGCTTTTCTCAAATTAATTTTTTTCAACAAAGGCCTATAATAGCAAAATATTCGGAGCATGTCACACTGAAGATTTTCAAGTTTGATCTGGTTACGAATCTGCTAATTGTAAAAATTTCAATATGGCAGAGCCCAAAATATTTCACACAAATGCAAATAGAGATGTCATGCAGATAGCTGCAAGACATGAATCACTGCCCTGCCGCATCAAACTCAAAAATTCAGAGGCAGTTCACTCTGCAAGATCTCTCGCTCAGTTCTTAAAAGTTCAGCTACATCACCTTTTAATGAGGGTAATAAAGTATAATTGCTAACATACTGTGTAATGTTTACTGTTAAACCCACAATCCGGACAAACAGAAAATTATGCTGTCAGAGCCTGGAAACAATCGCAGTCCGCAGTTACACGGGGGCACCCTCCTCACACAGAGCTGTCGTCGGGAGTTACAATGCTTTATGGTTTTAGTTTTTTAGAGTAAGGGTCTTTTCCAGAGACGCAGGTATTCAGAGGAAGGCGGTCTCTCGCGTGACCTTCCTAACACAGACCTTGAGCAAACGACTGCGGGGGCAGAAGCTGAGAATCTCAGCGAGGCACTTGACAGCTCTGCTGGGTCCCTCACACTTTGCTTTCAGGAACAAAAAAGGAATGTTACTCTGCACCTGCCTTTCCCCCCTCACCCCTCCTTCCAACTTCAATGACAATTACCCCTACGGTCTGAGCAGCCGGAAGGAGGTACGAAGCTATGCTGTCCCGTGATGCCAAGGGAGAGTAACCCTCCACCCAAGAGCGCAGCCTGCAGCTGCGGGCCGCCGGGCGCGCGCGGGGGGCGACTAGGTGAAGGAGGGCTGGGGGCACTGGAGCGCCCGGAGCTGCCTCCACACCCCACTGCCCTGCATTTGCTCCACCACGTGTTAGAATCTCGTGCGGGTGGCGCCCACCGAAGGCGGGGGTCCGGGTGCCCCCACCACGGCCGGGACGCCGCTCCTCAGCCCCCTCCCCGCGCGGGGCCCGGCCGGCTGCTTCCAGGTGAGGGGCCGCGTCCGGGGCGGTAGTCCCCGCGGCGGTCTCGGGGCAGGGGCCGCGCCGCAGAGCCCCGGCCCGGTGGGGGGCCCTGCCCCAGCTACCTTTTATCCAGGCAGGCGATCCACTCGGCTGAAGAGGAAGAATGGGCAGCGTGCGCAGCGACCATGTTGGGCAGCGGCGCGCGGTGTCCCCAGCTGCGGCGACCTCCCGCGCTCGCTCTGCCTCTGCCTCCGCCGAGCCCGCGGCGCGGACCCGCTCCTCCCCGCCCGCTTCGCGACCGGCGCGGCGGCGACGGGCCCGCCTTCCCAGCGGGCTCCCGCGGCCTCCTGGGCGGGGGGCCGGCGAGGGAGGGGACTCGAGGGGCGGGACGCGGGGGACCCGGAGGGCCGGAGCCGCCTGCCCGCCGCTGCACTGCGGCGCCCGCGGGGTGTGGAGTCCCGCGGTCCCGCCCGCTGCGGGGAGGGGACGAGGGGCGACCCTGCGTGGCCGGCCACCTGCGACAGGTGGCCGTCACGTCTCAGGGAGACCTGGGCCGCGCCCCTCACCTTCGGGCCTCAGAAGCGTGGACGGAGGGAAGGCGCCACGGCTGGGGAGGGACCGGAGGGGGGTAGCTGTCAGTGTATATATTTTTCATACAGCGAATGCCACTAAAATGGCTGCTGCCTCTCTGTTTCCTTAGAAACCCATTAGTCTTCCTCAGCGGTTGTCAAAACTTGCTGGCGGTTTTCGCTCACCTTTCCCGTTTCCGCTTTAAAAAGGAATGAAGAGGAGGGTTACCATGGCTTAGGGTGGGAATACCTGCACGGGTTACCGAGTGTGGAATTCACGGGACAGTTTCTCCTGGAGGATGAAGAAGGACTGGAATGGAATGGAGAGGCAGTGCAGGCATGGTTGGAAGCAGGGAGGGAAAGCCAGTGGGCTAGAATGGCGATCAATGGTGACTGAGAAAATAAGCCCAAGTCTCTGGCCTTGGACCCAGGACCTCCTTGGGCTTCCATCACCTGCATGATGAAAAGAAACACAGTTAAGAATGAGGAGTAGTGGAGCCACAGGCAGAACTGAGGTGTGGGGGTCTGGTGGCCCAAGGTCCCAGGCACTCAGGTGGACTCAGATGGTTGGCCCCACATGTAACTTGGGCCTGTCTCTGGTAGGTGACATAACAACAAATGTTATGCCTAGAAGCTGTTTGCTCACGTTCTGCCAAAAATCAAATTACACTCTAAGTTATTTAGGAATTTGGGGACGTTTAATCTTTTGGACTACTGCCAAACACTGCTTATATTTATGGTGTGATCTAGGGATTGTTAATGGGAAAAGAGACATAGCATTGCTAACCTCATTTTGTTTTTTTTTCTCTCCTGCCCTGCCCTCAGTCCCCTGCTCAGAGAAGGTTCAAGGAGACAGGAGAATGAAACAGCAGGTGCATTCTGGAATGCTTTTATCCTAATAAAACACCTCCAAAGAATTTGCCATTTTTTCCCTCTGCTCAACAGCCAGGATGTACTTTCAGACCTGCCAGCATATTCCCTGCTCAGTGCTTGTCCCCAGTTGACCGCCATCCCGTTCATTTCTATCATATTTTAGGTAAGTAACATTTAAATGTTATACTATACAGAGTACCAAAAGCATTTCTGTTGTTGGTTTTTTAATGATAGAGGTATGAAGGAGGAAATGGGTCTCCTGTATTTATTAAGATTCATTTATAAAGAGCTCTTGAGAACGTTTCAAGGTTACCAAATGCTTTCTCAAAATGACTTCCCTCAGAAGATACATATAGGTAAGGTACTAGAGGAAAAAAGTAACTTCATATGGCGTGTCATTACCAGAGGTTCTGAGTTGACATAGTGTTTGGCTATAATGCTAATAATAGTTGCCATTTATTGAACATCCACCAAGTGTTAGATGCTATGCAGAGTTTTCTACAAGTATTATCTTGTTTAATCTTCAGAACATTCTATGAAGCCAAGCCAGAAGGACAGCTGCCCAGGGCAGTACTCCACAAAAAGAGACAAATATCTTTGAAAATGTAAAGAAGCAGGGAAAATTATATTTATCAATACTTTCAGGGAGAGAGTTGATTGGATTGCAAGGAAGACACTGATGAGCTACTTGGAATGGGAGTGAAAGCCCAAGGAGTCTAATGTGTATTCTAGGGAGCATAGGTCTAATGAACATCAAGGTCTCTGTTTTCTCTATGGGGAATCTGCCTTTCCTTGAAATAGAAGTTGAAGAATTATTTAAAGAATATCCTTTCAAGGGAATAGCAGTTGGATCATTCACTTACCCAGGGTCCTCACATGTCCCCATTCAGCCCTGGTGGTAGGTACCAGTAACTCCAGTGTACTAACTTGCCTAAGGGCACTAAGCCTCAGGAAAGTTTGATAATTTGCTCTCAAGAGCCCAGGGGGTTCTTGAATCAGATTTGGGTCCCAAAGCCCTTGCACTTAGAGATGGAATCGTTTTTTTGGTTGAAAGAATGAGAGTAGAAGGCAAGTAAAAAAATAACACTCAGGTGGTAAGAACAAAATGGTTATAAATTTTTAAATGTAAACATAGGGAAACTTGTGTGGAAGAAGGATAGAAGAATCCCTTGAAGTGTCAGGAATAAGTTTATTGTTCTATGAATTACTCCTGTGGTCTAAAAGGGATTTGATTGCTGGTCAAGAACTACGAAAGTAAAGGAGCTGTTGCATGATTACCCCATTAAGAACAAGAAGGAAATAAGGGATTTTCTTTGGTTTTGTTGGGAAAGGCAAAAAACCAAAGAATATTTATTTTTTTCTTTCAAAGAATATAAATCAAGCCAGACTAAAAAAGACCACATACTGTGTAATTCCATTTAGATAAAAGGTCCATAAAAGGCAAGTCTATAGGGACAGAAAGTAGATTTGAGATTGCCTATATCTGGAGGGTGGGAATGGGGAGTGACTGCAAATGGACCCGAAAAATATTTTTTGGAATTAGAAATGTGCTAAAATGGCTTGTGGTGATGGATGCACAACTCTGTAAATTTAACAATTATTGAGTAGTATATTTAAAATGAGTGAATTTTGTGTGTGATATGAAATTTATATCTCAAATAAAACTGAAAAAGTAGTAATAAAAAATAATAAACCTGTCTGGTAGTAGAAATAAGAAGAACCTGCATTGATCTTTTGGAGGAAAACAAAGAACTATAGGAGAAAAAGTAAAAGTTACCCATAATTCCACCACTTGGAGATAATAATATAACTCTAATACTTTAGTGCATTTTATTCTAAAATTTCTATTTTAAAAAGATACAATCACATATACACCCCTAAAAACATGCATATAACTAGCTACTTACATTCAGTTATGCATACAGTCGACCCTTATACCATGATGGGGCTAGGGGGACAGACATACACAACACACACACCTCCACCCTCCCATCCCTGTCTCCCCAAAACCCTCAACCCTGGGCAGTCAAATCTGCATATAATTTTTGACTCCCCAAAAACTTTACTACCAATAATCTACTGTTGACCAGAAGCCTTATCAATAGGAGTCAGCTCACCTGCACTGTGTATGTTATGTGTATTGTGTACTATATGCTTACAATAAAGTAAGCTAGAGGGAAGAAAAAGTTTCTAAGAAGATCATAAGGAATGGATGCCTGTGGCTCAGTTGGTTGGGCATCTGACTCTTGGTTTTGAATGGGGTTGTGATTTTGGGGGTCATGATCTTGGGGATCATGAGATCAGCCCCATCTTGGGCTCTGCCTCAGTGCTCAGCATTGTATTTGCTTAAAGCCCTCTCTCCCTATCCCTTTGCACTCCCCTGCACTCACACATGCATGTGTGTGCTCTCTCTCAAATAGATAAATAAGTCTTTAAAAAAAAATCATAAGAGAAAGTACATTTACTGTACTGCCTGGATTTATCAAAATAAATCCACATATAAATGAACCCCCTGTAGTTCAAACTCATGTTGTTCAAGGGTCAACTATGGATAGATGATAGATAGATGATAGATAGATAGATAGATAGATAGATGCATTCATACAAACTTGAAAGCATTATTTTATAGGCTACTTTTTCTACTTGGAAGGAAAAAGTGCTGTACATATTTTAAAATACCCTCATTTAAAAATGTAATAGCTACAAAATATAGTTTAATTTATTTAAAGTATCTTCCTTTGAGGCCTGCTTTTTCATTGGCAAAAAATATTTGTTTCTCTTCTTCCTATAGGTTAGTGAATTCTTTTTCTATGAGAAAACTGAGATCTTCACTGAAGATCTCCAATGAAATGAGAAAAAGTTACAAGACCCAAACTCATTAATGCCAATTATTACTAGTTGTAGAGCTTTGAGTGCCTTACTTAATGTCCATGTTCTATTTTGTTCATCTGAGCAGAGGTCTAAAGTTAGGAATTTGAGAGACAGTCAAGATTAAGTTGTAGCTCCATTCTCTACTGTTTGACCTTGCATGAATTACTTAGTCTAAGACCCTGTTTCGACATCTGTAAAGTGGAGACATTAATGGTATTATACATGAATATGATGATTACAGGATTCAGCATAAGTTCAAAGCACATAATGCGTGGTCTATAACTTTTAACTATTGGTGTGATTATTAATTTTTGTACAATACAGAGAAATAGCCTCTGCCCTCTGCATTTCATGGGAAACTGATGATGATCAATTAAGATCTGTTATACTAAAGGGCCTTGGCATCTATTAATTATGAATTTTGACTGTGTGGGATAGAAGGGACAGGTCTGCCTCCACAGGAAATACTAAAGTTTCCTGAGGACTGTTTTAGATATGGTCTCACAATCTTTTCTCCATTCATTCTGTGTCTACCTCCCTCTGTCATTCTTCAAAGGGGAACCTGGTCTCCATGGCTTCGACTTTAGGGAGCTGTTCTCTAAGTGGCCCATTGAAGCCCTCCTTTTCCTCACCCTTGGTGGTAGGAGTCATAACACAGCTGTCACCAAGAATATACTCCTTACGAAATCCTCCTTCAGTTTCCACTTCTTAGACACTTCTATTTCTTTCTGTAATGAGAAGCTGTAAACTCATGAAATTAGTCTTTGGTATTTTGACTGAAAGCCTGCATCTTAGCCCCTCTCTCTGGAATTTCATATCTATCCTATTTTGATGTCCCAGGTGAAACTTGAATTCAACATCTGTGACAGGCTAGTGAAAATTGAATCGCCAACTTCTTTTCCGTACCTTCAACACTAATACATACTCAACCAACACAATTGCCTTTTCCAGGCAGGACTATTCACCTGGGAGTTGTAAGGAACGCCTCACTCATTAGGAAAGTGTAGCTCACATGGTCTCTCGAGCTTTCTAAAAAAGAAATGCATAATTAACTGACTAGGAGAAGCCAAATTTGTGGGTTATAATAAACAAAATTTGTGCTCTTGGTTTAAAACTTAGACTTGTCAATTTGGAGTTTATAGGAATTAAAATCTTAAAACAACAATAAGCAGAGATAGGAAAGTGGCTAACATTTTGGTTATGATAACATAAAAAATTTTATCAATAAGGCAAAGTCATAAATGACCCATATTTAGAAGCTCAATATTAGGCTTCTTTGTAAGTTTTAGAAACAGAATTGTTTGTTTTTGATATTCATATCACTGTGGCATAGAAGAGCCAATTAACAAGGAATTAGCTATGTAGTTTTAATTGCACTTTAGATATATCCAGTTTGGGGGCACTGGAATTAAAGTAAATGACAAAATATGAAAAACAACGAAAAAATTGGCTTGGGGATTACCTAGTGACTGCCTTCCAATTTCCAGATTCATAATGAACTAATTTAAATTTTAAGTTGTCAGTTTCTATACTCCCTAAAAAGAGGCTATGTGCAGTAATAGTCTTCTGTTTTACTTTAAAGGTATTTAAGTATACAATCAGAGACATGGTTTAAAAAACTTTCTTGAAAAAAATATTATTGAGAATTAAAATTTATGACTTAGTTATGGAAGCAAGTCCTAAAAGAGAATAAGTTTTTTACTCCAGAAGTAAAATTATATTCTAGAGAAGCATACTGACCCCTGTAAAGAAAACTGGCAGTGATTTGTATCAGTTCACGGAACCCCATGCTTAGAGAGGATTGGCTGTGAAAGAGCTGGAATGCTCCACCTGGCCATGTTTTCAGAAGGCACAGTTCCTCTGCAACCAAGAACTGTGAAAATCATTGGTAGGTGAATTGCTCTGGTCTAACTAGGTGCAGAACTAACCAGGTTCAGCACTTCACCAGAGCCAAAGCCTTCCTTACCTAAATGAAGGCCGCCCCATACATGGAAGTGTTCCATATGCCTTGTCTTCAAGCTGACTTGGTAAAGTGGCAGTAGTTAGCTTGGGTAAATAGTTTGAGGTGAGGAAAATGTCACCATGTGACAGCATTAGTCTTGGGCCTATTTTCTAGTGGAGTAAATCTATTTTGGTGAAATAACAAGCTGCCATTCCTTTTTGATATTATGTGAGAGAAGCACAGTATATTATCCAACTCACAAAACCTTTGCCTTTGTTATTATACACATTTTTCACATTAATAGAGAAAATTACCATGAAAACAATTTCAAGTGATTTACAGCCACCTAGTATTTGTGACGATCTCCTTTTCATCTGTAATCCAATAGGGGCTCCAATGTATTTCAAAAATAGATTATGTAGTGGAATCCATAGAGAAAATAAGTACAGACAAGAGAATTTGTGACTAAAAATTTTATAGATTATGTTAAACCAAGAGCATGTAGAGCTTGAAGGAGGTAAAATGGAGAGTTGTCATTTAAAGTAAGATGTAAAATTTTGACTGGACAATAAAATAATAATGAGTTGAGCTCTTTTGCTTAGATGTACCAATTTTCACATAAAAACTATGGTAGTGCTACACTACTAAAGAAGATACATTTACTGGCATTTCTGGATTCGAAGTACCAGTTCTGTTCCAGAAGCAGAAAATAACTCAGGAGGCTTAGAAAGAGGTCAAGAAGCAATAATAGGATTCTTTGCTGTGACTCTTTGGGGCCAGGGTGACCACACCCTTTCAGCTCTGCGAGTTTATAAGAGGGAGATTCCAACTCTATTAGCCCTTCCTCTGCCTGATGGACCAGAGGCTTCACAGCCCTGATTCTGGAAGCTCCTTCAGTGGAGCCTTCCCTTCAAGTGAACCTAGGCCTGGACCTGTTTATGATAGTTGTGTCTGTGCTTAAGAAAACCCTACTGCCAACTACTCAGTTACCTCCCAACAGACTGTAGAGATGGGACCCTTTTCATTTCTTTATACCATTAATTCATCCAGTCATTCAAGTCAGTAAATATTGAGCTCCTACAAATGTGTCAGGCACTATACTAGACACTGAGTGAGGAGCAGAGAACAGACAAAAAACTGACTTGCATGGAATATTGTAGTGGGTAAAATAAGATATAGGCAAATAAACACATCGATATAGCACACGTCCAGTGGGGACCCTCTGCAAGGGATAATTAAGCAAAATCAGGAAATACAGAGATAGAGAAGGTGCTTCTATTTGATAGAAGGCAATCAGAAAAGACCTCCCTAATAATGTAACATCTGAGCAGAACACAGACCCATTTACACACCATCTGTCTCAGCCTCAGCCTCTGGCTCCTCCTTGGCTGTCGTAGCAGCTAACACACACCATGCAGACCCCTGCGGTTTCCCTTCCTGAGGATCATAAACGACAGGTCTAGAATATCTGACTCCTTTCCCCATTCTTCCCCCAAATCAGCTGAAATGCCACAAGGCCTTGCCTCTTGAGCTACTGCCAATGGGGCTGAAGGATGAAATTCAGAAATGCAAAGGATTTAATTCCCCCTGAATGAACTTTGACCAGAGGGAGACAGGAGACTGGGGCAGAAAACTCCCTCTTTCTTTTTCCCTCTGACAGACTGTTCCAGTATATGATTTCTCCATACAGCCTGTCTGAAGTCAACCTGTGTGCTCAAGCCTGTATGCTTACTGGGCTGTGTTCCCCAAAAAGTATGTTGAAGTCTTAACCCCAATACCTTATTTGGAAAGAGGGACCTTACAGATGTAATCAAGTTAAGATGAGATCATCGGGGTGGGCCCTAACCTAATACAACTGATGTTCTTTTAAGAAGAAAAGACAGGACAAAGGGAGAAGACAGCCATGTGATGACAGAGACAGATTAGAATGATGCATCTACCAGGCATGGAGCACCAAGGATTCCCGCAAACCAGAAGCTAGAAGAGGCAAGGAAGGATCTCCCCTACAGTTTTCAGAGGGCATGTGGCCCTCTCAACATCTTGATTTTGGATTTCTAGCCTCCAGAACTGCAAGACAATACATTTCTATTGTTTTAGGAGACCGCATTCATGGTACTTTGTTGCTGCAGCCCTAGGAAACAAATCCATGAATGACCAGCTGTTTTGGATTTACCTCCCAAGTAAAGCACTAATAGTCCATGCCTGAGGCTCTGTTTTTCTGAGAACTGCGACTATGACAAAGACCTGAATAAAGGGAAGGATGGTATTTGAGAAAAGAGATTAGGACAGAGGGAAGACAATCCAAAGGTGGCAGCATGCTTGATGTGTTAGAGGACCAGGAAGAAAGCTAGTGTGTTTGAAGAATGAATAAGGAGAAGAGTGCCAAGAGATGAAGTCAAAGAGGGAAACAGAGATGATCCCTAGAGCCTTATGGACTACAGAAAGGACTTCGAATTTTTTTTAACAAGGTATTAGTGAAATGTAATTTACATCTAGTAGTAAAAGGAACAAATCTTATGGGTATGGTTTTGTGAAATTCTTTTTACATATTGTTCTGGTTCAAATATGCCCTTCAAATGCATGTGTTAAAACCAAGTTGATGGTATTGAGAGGCGGGACCTTTGGGAGGTGATTAAGTCATGAGAGCAGGTATATTATAAAAGAGACCAAAAAGAGCTCCCTTGCCTCTTGCCAAGTGAAGACAAGGAGGTCTGTCATTTAGAAGAACACCATCAGCATGCTGGCACTCTGATCTCAGACTCCTAACCTCCAGAACTGTGAAAAATAAATTTCCATTGTTTGTAAGCTATCCAGTCTCTGATATTTTGTTACAGCAGCTCAAATGAGCTAAGGCATATATGTACAGCCCTGTGTGACCACCATCCAGAGCAAAATAGGAAACATTTCTATCACCCGAAGACTTCTTCCTATCTTCCAGTCAATACAACTACAAATCCTGGGGTAACCGCTACTCTAACTTTTATTACTACAGATTGGTTTTACCTGATTTTGAAGATCATGTAAATGGAATCATACAGGATAGACTACTTTTGCTCAAAATGATGCTTTTGAGATTCATCCAAGTTGCTGCGTAGATGCTTCACCTGTTTGTTTGTTTGTTTGTTTGTTTTTCTGCATAGTATTCCATTGCCTGGATCACAGTTTGTTTACCTGTTCTCCTGGTTATTTGTAGTTTAGGCATATAATGAAAGAAGTTGCTAAGAACTTTTATGTACTCTTCTCTTTTTGGACATATGCAATCATTTCTTTTGGTATAAACCAAGAGGATACTTTCTAGCTCTAGGGGTAGGTCTATGTTAATTTTATCAGTTTTTCAAAGTGGTTGCACCCTTTTGTACTCCTGCCAGCAATATATGAGAGTCCTGCTTACTTTACATCCTTATTGACATTGGAATTGTCAATCTACTTAATTTTAAGCTTTCTGCTGTTTGTGTAGTAGTATTTCATTGTGGGTTTTAATATGCATTTTCCTGATGACTAACGATGAGCTCCTTTTCACATGTTCATTAATCACTTAGACATTCTTTCATGAAGTTCTTATTCAAGTCTTTTGTCCATATTTCATGTTTTTGTTAAGACCACATCCCATTTCCAAAATCTGTATTAGTTAATCTATTGCTATGTGATAAATTACTCTATACATTGACAGCTGAAAGCAGCAGACTTTTATTACCTCACAAAATATTGGAGGATCAGGAACCTGAGAGCAGTGTGGTTGCATTCTGGCTCAGAGACTCATGTTGCAGTTGAGCTGTTGGTCAGTGTTTTAGTCATAGCAAGGCTCAACTGGGGCCAGAGACTGCATCTCTAAGCCCACTCACATGTGCTTCATTGTGAGTAAATGTATGATTTCTATTAGGCTGGTGAAATGCTGAAAAGATTAAAGACCCTCTACCACTCTCACTGACTTCTGGTGTCCAGAATCTCAGTTTGAAAGAACTCATCTAAAGAAACAGATGGTGGCAAAGAAAGACCCAAAGTCCCCCAACTAGTTGACAGGGACAGGGCAAGGAAGAGATGTTAGAAATGTAAAAATATTCAGGCCCAAAGAAATGGAACTGTTTGAAGTGGTTCACTTTCATTAAGTTCCCACCATCCCACTAGGAGTTTAATAGAATACATCATGGCAGAGTGTTTCTAGTCCTCCATAAATGGTCATTTGATCCAGCAACCTCACCTGTGGAAATCTATGCCAAGATTAGAATCCACTATATGGAAAAAGCTACTCTTTGAAGGTTACTTATTAGAAACTTAAATTGTGGACTTGTTAAAGAAAACACATATTTCCTCAAAAGTTACCAGGAAATTATTAAAAGTGTTTGTCGTGAGTGCTTAACATGTAATATTATAGGAAATGCACAGGGCGGAAAATGATGAAAACTAGGTGAAAATGAATTAGATGATCCAATGAAAATTGTTGCAATGTGATGTCATTTATGTATGCACATAGGAAGAAATTAAGGAAGAATGAAGTATAATATCTGTATTAGAAATAATAGGGTAATGGGTAAATTCTCTCCATAATTCCTAAATTTTCCATATATTTTTATAACTTAATGCATCTAAAATTACCAATTGCCATCAAACATGAAAGTTGATCAAAATAAAAGTTAAATATAAATTATCTAAATTTTTCCTAGTTCATTTATTTTCCTCAACTTTTTAGGTTGAAATTTTCAAACCTACAGAAAAGTTGTAAAACTAAAACAATAAATACCTATATATCTTTCACCTAGATTCACTAGCTATTACCACATTTGTTTTATTTCTCCATGTATAATACACACATATTTTTTTTTCTGAACATTTGACAGTAAGTGACACACCTTTTGAAACCATGGTCTGAAATACTACAGCACATATCTTCTAAGAAAAAGGACATTCTTCTACCTTCTTCTACAATTATCACACTCAAGAAACTTAACATTGGTACAATTCCATTGTCTAATATAAAGTTTATGTTCAAATTTTTCCAACATACCAAAAATTTGGTATGTCTTTGTTCTGCTTTATCCAAGTTTCAGTAAAAGACTGCATGTTGCATTTAGGTGTTATACCTTTTTAGTCCCTTTTGATGGAAAAACAACCTCTTAACAGGTTTTTTTTTTCCAATTCCTTCATGACACTCATTTTAAAAAGACTCTGGGCCAGTTATTTGCAGAATATCCTTCAATCTAGATGGGTCTGACTGTTTCCTCATGATACGAAATTACCTGAATTTCTTTTCTTATTTAGTGTTGAAAGATATTACTCTTTCCAGTGCTGCCAATATTTTCATATCCTATGAAAATGGAAAATCTTTAATGTGTTTTTTTAACAGGTTACACTAATATTTTTGAGCAGAGCGGTATTAGTTGGACTCAGATATACGTATCTGAATTTTATCATTTCATCATCTAAAATAGTAACTAAAAACATGTAGCTTAAGAAAGCCAAGCACTTGGGAGCACCTGTAAGTGATTTCTAATTCCCACAGCAGAAATTAGGGATCTGTTTGCTTTTTAAACACTTATAGCTTGACTAAGGAATGTTTCCTATTCTTTGTTTCCTTGTATTTTAGGCCAGTCTATAAGCCAGACCAGGAGCTGCTTGGTCGTAGAATACTGGGTTGCAATTCTAGAAAATAAAACCATTTGCTGAGCCACTGCTCGGCTGGGGGGCAGTCTGTGTGCCTTCAAAATTGTATTACTAGAAATTTTGAGTCCTGAAAATACCTGATTACTGAACTAAACAAGCAGAATCTAGGCAGAGGGGAGTCTAAATTTCATGTATAACCTCACCTATCAAGGCTGCATAAATCACACAATTCATATAAATAAAAGCTGAAACAACAGTGTTGCCTGTATTATAAGTGCCTCTTACTTGAGACTTAAAAATCTGGGTTCTATTTCCAGGAACAGTCTACTGCATGCGTCCATGGACACTGGCTTAACCCCAGTGATGACGACGTTTTTGAACCTGGGCCATCATGCTTACCTCATTTGCCCATGACAGCTATTGCCAATTAATCACAGTGTTCTTTTCTATTAGCCTAGAAACTGCCTCAGAAAATTTTCTAATAGAGTGTTACAGGCAACCACAGATAATAATTTGGAATCAATACATTGCATAAGATCTTTCTAACACTGAATAGAAATTATATAAATCTCTTGTAGGTTTTAATGTCTTACCTTTGACTGTATCCAAATGGTAAGGACCTAGAATAATGCTTCTTATGAATGACAGACAGATAACCGGTAAGCCTGGTTAAAAAAAAAATCTCATAGTCAGAGCATGTTGACCAGGTAATTGGACAAGGGAAGGAAAGGAGAAAGTGTTACTTAGGGTTAGCTATTTGCTGTGATAAATTGACCTCAATCTATATAATAAAAGTTCATTTCTTGTTTATGAAATAATACAACTGGTTCCAGGTTGTGGGGATGGAAGGATGTGAACTCCATTCTACAGAGTAATTAAGGATCTAGGCTGGTAGAGCCTCTGCCATCTAAAATACCCAACTTCCCAAATCACTGTGGGCATTTGCATCTAGCTGGTATAGGAGAAAGGGCATGGAGGAGCTTTGGTTAGTCAAGCCTGGAAGTGCCGTACAGCAACTCTGCAATGTTGTATTCTCTAAAACATAGTTACATAGCTATACTTAACTAAGTTGGACAAGAAAGTATACTCATGACAGAGCAAATTCTTCCCAATGGTAGTGTACTGTAGAAAGGAGCATAAATATTTGGTGGTCAGCTAGACCTCTCTGCCCACAAAGAGGAACTTTTCCTTGAAACTCCATGGCTTCTTGTAAGGACAGGGGAATGGTGATAGCACTAGAGTACAGGGAAATGGTGATAGCACTACTCTACACTACATAGAGTAGTATGCCAAGCATAATTTTTGTCTGAGCCTTTTCATATTCCCCGTCCATATGGCTCAGCCAAATATGAAGGTGAAAACCTGTATGTGAATATTTATAGTGACTTTATTCATAACTACCAAAAGCTGGAAACAGCCCATTGTCTTCAATTGGTGAATGGATAAACAAAGTATAGCATATTCATACAATGAAATACTACTCAGCAGTAAAAGAAAAAAACCACTGATAGACCCAAAAAGTTGGATAAATTTCAAATGCATTATGCTAAGTAAAAGACAAACTATAGAAGTTGTATACTGTATGATTCCATTTATAGGACATTCTGGAAAAGACTAAAGTGTAAAAACAAATCAGAGGGTGCTAGGACTGGGGGTATGTAGATGTTTTAAATACAAAAGAATTGTTTGGGTGATCGACTTATTCTATATCTTGAATGTGTTGTGGTAGCTGTATAACTTTAGGCTTTTATCCAAATTCATAGAACTGTACACTAAAAAACATCAAACTATTACACTAAAAAACAAACAATGGCATAAAAAGATATAATAAATGAGGCCAGGACTCTGTCATACTATTTTTTCCCCAATCTTCTAGTATACTCTCTTGAAAAAATACCAGGTGTTTCTGGCTCAAGTTTACCCATTAGGGTGCAACCAAGCCAGACTGCAGCCATCTCAAGACCCTACTTGAGCTTGAGGATCCATTTTCAAACTCACTCAGAGGACCACAACATTAGTTCAGCAATGTGTGAGCCCCTCAAAACAGAGCTTCCCCTAGACTGAGTGATGAGAGAGAGCTCGAGCAGTGTTTTTTGTATCTTTTATAACATATTCTCAGAAATAACATACCATCATTTTTGCCATAGTCCATTGACCACGCCTGGTACATGGTAGGAGGGGACCCCATAAGTTGTGAAATCAGGAGGTAGGGATTACTGATGCCATCTTGGAGGCTGGCTATCACAGGCAGGGATGTCTGCATTTATAAATAACTGCAAGTATGCCAACCCATATTCAAGTTATAATTTTATTGGATTGTAACAGTTTGTTTCATAGAACTTAGAGGAGCAGAAAACACTGATAAAGTGTTACTCCAACTAAGGAGAGACTCTTTCTTAGCAACACAAAAATATCAGTTTAGTTATTTAGACTTAGCATCACAGTTTTGGAGATGTCTATTTTTACCTCTGTATTTTAGATTTATTCAGCTGCTGAATGTGAATAAAAGCCCATTTAACATGATCACATGTATGAGTAAATCTGAAAAACACACTCTTTGAACTCTTGCATATATAATACTTCTCGGAATAAGAGAACAGTTTATTAAATTAAAAGGTTAAGTAAACCTAATCAGATAGTTTAATAATAAACATAAATTAATATAATATAAATTATATTTATATTTATAATATAAACTAAAACATAAATTAAATATAAATGTTTAATAATAAATATTTTAGCCACACATGCAGAAATGGTATAGATTGAAAAAAATAAAGGTGATTGTATAGGTCAAGTAAACATTTTAAAAGATCAAAGCACTATTTCCAACATAGTTCCACCTTTTCATCAACAAGCATGCCATCTATACAACTACATTTCTTAAATCTCATGGACAGGTTTTCAATTTTATTCATTTTTGCTATGGGATTGACTTTTTTCCAAATGTCTTCTAGCACCTTAAAATTATTAATTATGATTATGATACCCTAGATTATAATACATACGTTTATTAAATGCTTTAGAAAAATAGCATGATAGTTTCATTAATAGGATTCATCTCTAGATCACTAAAAAGAACACATATTTAACCATTGAAGTCCAACTCTTTAAAGCTTTAACAGATACATTTTTTAGATGATTACAATCTTGTCTGGATGTTGCCCTTACATTCTGATTTTTATTATAATACTTGTTGGGCAGCGGCTTCACATGTAACAACTTACATTTCTTTCCTTATGGCAATAAACTTTCACTCAAAGATGGAGAGGTATTAAAAGCATGGAATAGTCTCCCACCATGTTTTTTGACCCTCTGTCCTAGCCTACTGATTCAGTACCCAGTCCAAAAGGTTGTAGTTCCACCGGGAATGCTCTTGTCACATAACGTTTCAATCTTATGCGAAGGTCTTTCACAGAACAGCCCAGCCAGGCTTTGTGTCCCTGCGCTTTCTAAAAAGTTTAGATAAAATACACTGTGGGTTTCAGAGGCTGTATTGTGCCCTTCAAATTGGGGTTGATATGACACCTGTGTGGGTTTAAAGAGGATTCATTTCCAGGTCCTCAAATTCCATATTATTCATGCTTAGATCTGATCTGCCTGAGAACATGTGCTTGATCAAGACACTGTGCCCAGTCTCTTTCCCAGCTTCTCATTCCTAGTCACCTTCTCCTACTTCATAAACTAAAGGCAAATATCTCATTCGTTTGGAATCCCCAGGGCACAAGTGCCTCCAGCAAAGCTACCTTGATCAAAGCATTGGTCTGTGTCTCAGTTGCATAATTTTGAGAAAGAGGAGATAAAAAAAATTCCCCCAAGTATTTCTGCTGGTCAATATTGCATTTTCAAGAATTAGAGACATGTATTGCAACTTAGTATTTTATATTTTCTTACATATTCATTAGGACTCATTTTTCTTTTTAAACGATTTTATTTATTTATTTGACAGAGAAAAACACAGCCAGAGAGGGAACACAAGCCGGGGGAGTGAGAGAGGGAGAAGCAGGCTTCCCACCGAGCAGGGAGCCCGATGTGGGGCTCCATCCCGGGTCTCCAGGATCATGACCTGAGCCACCCAGGCGCCCCCATTAGGACTCATAAAAGAAAATCTGTAATTAACTATTTCATACAGATAATTATTTAACGAAAATTTATATTCTTTCTTTTAATTTGGATGCACTTAATTTCCTACTTGTTCTCATTGGTCAACCACTTTCTACCAGTTTATTTTATCCTGTGATGTATTTCTCAAATGTACATTAGCTTAACAAGAATGACTTGTGGATTCTACAGTAAACAGTCATTAATACAGCTTTCAAAAGCCCTATGTGCAAAATAATAGCTAATAAGTTATTTTTGCTGACAATTCCACAGATTCTGGTCACATTCTAGCAATAAATAATATATATCTATTGATATATTCACTAATTTAAAAAGGAAAAAGAAGATCTACATCATTGGGATGCAATTCTAATAACATTTCAATTATTTTTAATAATTATTAAATTTAACAATGCATTTATGTTATATTCATTTGTATCTAATAACTGTGATGATAACTTGAATCCTGAAGAAAATTTAAACACTCAGCTTTATCAATACAGGAAGCATATATTTTAAATTTCAACATACACATATTTTTTGTGCAGAAAATTATGATGATTAAATTTTTTAAACTTCCAAATATAAAGAACAAAATTTTATGAGTAAAGTAAAATAAAAATTCAAGTTCAAGGAGAAAGGAACAAAATAATATTCCCTAATGTTAGAAAAGATACTGCTCATCGTTATTTTTTATATTGAGATAAAATTGAGTAACATTAGTTTCAGATGTACAACATAATGATTTGGTGTATGTATATATTACAAAATGATCACCACAATAAATCCAGTTAACATCTGTCACCGCACATCATTACAATTTTTTTTCTTGTGATAAGCACTTTTAAGGTCTACTCTCTTAGTAAATTTTGTACAATATAATCTCATTAATATAGTTATCAAGCTATATGTTACATTCCCATGGCTTATTTTAAAACTAGACATTTAGGGCGCCTGGGTGGCTCAGTTGGTTAAGTGACTGCCTTCAGCTCAGGCCATGATCCCAGAGACCCGGGATCGAGTCCCATATCAGGCTCCCTGCTCGGCGGGAAGCCTGCTTCTCCCTCTCTCACTCCCCCTGCTTGTGTTCCCTCTCTGGCTGTGTTTCTCTCTGTCAAATAAATAAAATCTTTAAAAAAAAATAAAAATAAAATAAAACTAGACATTTATCCCTATTGACCACTTTCACTCATTTTGCCACTGCCCCTACTTCCCCATCCCCTACTTCCCACCTCCTCCCCACCTATGGCAACCAAACTGTGTTCTGTCTGAGATCACATAGTATTTGTTTAACTCTGATTTAGTTTTCTTAGCATAATTCCCTCAAGATCCATCAATGTTATCCCAAATGACATGTTCATATGTTTTTAAAAGTAACACAATGCATATAAAATTGCTCTCATAATTATATTGTATAATCAAAGACTGATGTAATAAGTTTTTGTTAAAATATTAGTATTTACAATATCATTACATCCTTTGTTACTATTTAAATTTATGACAAAAAATTTCAGATGGTAACATAAAAATGTGGGAGAAGTGACATCGTTTTTCAAGACCATTTTAAGGAGTATACAAACAAAAAAAAAGAAAGAAGAAGGAGGGAGGGAGAAAGAAAAGAAAGAGAAAGAGAGAAAGAGAAGAAAGAAATAAAGGAAGGAAGGAAGGAAGGAAGGAAGGAAGGAAGGAAAAAGGAAAGGGGGGAAGGAAAGAAAGAGGGAGAGAGAGGGAGGAAAATCACCACTCTAATAAAGTCAAATAAATCAGTGGCTCAAGTATTCTGTTCCCAGATCTATTGTAAAATCAGGTATTTCTTTTCATTTCTCCATTTGTCTTAATTTCCCCAAATATGAAATGGGCATGATAATAACTTTCTTTGTGGTCAGAGATGTGAGTGGAATTCTTATAAGAAAAAAACTCTAGGAATAGTAAACCACATTGTATGCTATGTTACATGTAAACTACTAACAACAATAAAACATGATATAGGCAGATGAAGAATTTTAAATTTTCATACTTTTAAATCTTCTATACTCTCTGCCCCTCGTTTTGAGTCAAGAGTTCTTTTTTTTAAGATTTTTAAAATTTATTTGGCGGAGAGAAACACAGCCAGAGAGGGAACACAAGCAGCGAGAGTGAGAGAGGGAGAAGCAGGCTTCCCGCTGAGCAGGGAGCCTGATGCGAGGCTCGAACCAGGGACTCCAGGATCATGACCTGAGCTGAAGGCAGAGGCTTAACCACTGAGTCACCCAGGCTCAGTGGTTAAGAACCAAGAGTTCTTAACAGAATTCTAGAAGTTTTTAGATACACAGATGCCTGGATCTCAAGTCCAGTTCTAAGTACCAAGTGGCACTAACTACAGTTTCTTCTTTAAGGAAATGAAATATATTATTTTATTCACACATTTAATGGAAAGAGTGTTCAGCATTTCCTGTGGACCTAGCCTGTGCTAAATCACTAGGCAGAGAAGTGGTATCACCTTATGTGGGAGTGTAAACTGTGGAGGGTGAAGTGTAGATACAACTACCGGTAAAAGAGGAGATTAATGCAGTATCTTGGAACTCAGAGTCTGGAAGTGGATCTGGAAGTCCTGGAAGGAAATTAAAGGTTATAGAGTTTTTAATCTCAGTCACAACAGGTATCTTTAAGTCACTCTTAATATTACACATTTCTGGGAGTAATTGGTCCAAGCCATGAGGGCAATTACAGAGATTGAATGAGAGAAGAAAATGTCAAACAAAAATTGGCATAAGTAAAAAATTCAGTCCAGGCTTAAATGAGATTGTCTCTGAGCTTACCTGTATAATGCAGGAAAAAATTTTAGTTATGCAGTAGAACTAAAAGTCAAAATAGTTGAACAAAATAACTTTCAACATCTCTTCTAACAACAGGCTTTATCAGAAGGTTACACTCCAAGTCCAGAATTAAATTAAGATAATTCAGTTACGTGATTGTGATTGCTTAATGGCACCAGTCTTCTCCACAATTTGGATATAACAACTAATCCACCTAAGAGTTAGGACATCCTTGCTTCTGATGGGAATTCTTTGCGTTCCTTAAGGCTGGCAGTGAAGGGGGGGTGGGGCAGGCAGGGAAGAATAAAAGGTTGAGAACCACCTGTACAGTGAGTCTTTGGACAACGTCATTAATTTCTGGCACCTCCAGCAGAGGGCAGGCAGGTATAGGGAAAGAGAGGAAGCACGGTTCTCCATTTCACTTACAGGCAGTCCTTCTTCGCCCAAGTGTGGCACCATAAAGATGGCCATGCTAGCTGAAACTGCAAAACAATCTTTTTTTTTCATTTAACTTTTTTTTAATGTTTCTTCACAAATGGTAAAAAATACTAAAGTACAGATAAGGAGTAATCATAATAACATTATAAATACAGAATTATAAATTTAAAACATTTTCTGGTTTAAAAAATAGATCTGGTAGTCAATGCGGCTCAGCGCCTCTCTGCATCTCTACATTCCTGATGGTGCTCACGTTTATCCATTCTTCCAGGTCCTCCACACCTACTTCTTCCTCCCAACTGTTCCATCAAAGTTCCAGGGGGCCCACTTGGGCCACCTTGTCTTCCTCCACCAAAGCCACCTCAGTCAATGCCCCAGCCACCACAGCCTCCTCTCTCTCCACCATGGCCACTTCTCAACACTCCACCTAGACCACTGTAGTCCATGAGGCACCTCTTCCTCCTTGCGTGCCACCAGGGCAAAATCCTTCACAGTCACCCCACCCCATCCCCCCAGGGACTGGAAAGGGTGGTAGGAGGAAGTCTTCAGGCCTCAGGACATTACAAGTGGTTGCTTTCTGCTCTCCAGGCAAAGTTCCGATTTCCACACCCTGGACTGGGGCACTGCCAGTCTGCAGCTAGACATTTCCTGCTCCTCCGGACGGGTTCCCTTAGAAACCCCAGGGCCCTTTTGGGGGAAAGCCATTTCTGTCTCCTCCACAGCCTCCCATGTGACTATGGGGCCCGCAGAACATCCTGGGCCCCCTGAACCTCCACAGAGTGGCAGGGGCATCCCTCTGCCTTCACAGAGGCATATCACCCCGTATGCCATTCATCAGAGGCTTCTTCTGAGCAAGAGAAACTTTAAATTTGCTCCCTTGAAAATCTTTTCCATCAAACCGCTCCTTGGCAGCCTTCGCAGTTGGTGGGTCTTTGTAGGACACTGTAGCATCACTTTTGGGCTTTCCTGTTTCCTTGTGCAAGTAGATATGGATCATGGGTTATCTGGTTCTCTTGTTATTCTTAGCAACTCCACACAGCTTAAAGAAGTCTGCCAGATCATCTAATCAGGTTATCATTTAAGCCTTGCACATAAATTGCACTGTTGTCAAAGTCTTCATCTTGATCTACAAGAAGGCCTAGATCAAGATCTGATCCTTCATCCATGAGTCCACCAGGCTTATTGAAGCCACCCCCCTCTCTAGTGCCCATTCCATTGCACCCTCCCTCCCACCTCTGCTCACACCTCTGCCAATAAAATTCCCATTTTCCTCTGCCCCTATTACCAGGACAACTCATGCTCTGGTTCTCTCCTGATCCAGAAAATCCTCCAGACTCATGCCCATAAACACCCATGTTACTGGGGTAGTCCTGTCATGATGAACTCTGATACCCATAGTTGCTGCCCTGTTGTCTATGTTGACTTGGAGCCTAGCTGTAGGATTCAGTTTGGAGATGGGGAGAGGGCTGAGGGGCAGTAACTAGTGGGTGGCTGCTGCCCATAACTGCTTTGTTGTCATAGTGACTCTGCTGTCCATGACTGTTCGGCTGCCCATAGGTGTTCACTATGTAGTCAGCCAGCTATGTAGAGGAGTAGCTGGTAGTACTGTGACTGGCTGCATGGGTAGCTCCCAGGTACCTGGGGATAACTAGTTACTCTGTCCATATCCTAGGTGGGGCTAGTTGTAAACCCCTGTGCTAGACTGAGGTTGACTAGTCTCAGCAGATTTGTTACCATCCTGCAGTCTTGCAGGTGCAGTGGCTGCCGGCGATTGCCCGTAGGCAGGGTAAGCAGGCTGAGGGCCATATGCAGACTGAGCTGCATAGGAGGCCTGGGTGGTAGTGACCGCAGCAGTGGTGGTATCATAAGCACGAGTGCCGTGCCACTGGACAGGCTGACTATACACCTGGGGTGGGGTCGGGGGGAAGTTGGAGTACTATAACCAGTGGGAGTCTGTCCATAACAAGTTGCAAGCGGTCTGCACATAGGTCGCAGTGGTCTGTGCCTGGGTCTAGCTGACATCGGTGGGCTGTCCATAGGTTCCATAATTTGTTGCCCATACACCAAGGGGTTCTGTGTGTATCCTTGAGTGGGCTGGCTGCTGTTGCACTGTAGTCCTGCTGGGCTGCAGCTTGGCAGTAGGTACTGTAATCCACGGACGCCATTTTTTCCCCTTCCTTCTTCTTCTTTCAACATTCATATCCTCCTGGCTTTCCCTCTAGGTGCTACACTCTGCAAAGCAATCTTAAAGCTGGTGGGAAAGTTATGTTATTCCATGACCTTTAAAATTTTTGTCGAAACATTAAAACTCTTACTGGTATGGGAGAAGGAAAGTAAATGGGAAGTAGGGTAATCCAGGGAGAGAAACGAAACAACAGAGACTTTGGACACAGAAACAAACTGAGGGACTTGGAGGGAGGAGGGTGGAGGGATGGGAGAGCCTGGTGGTGGGTATTGGGGGCACCTATAAAAAATTTTAAGTAACAATAAAAAAAACCTCTTACTGGTAGTTATAAGCATATAGAGAAATGAAATAGTAGTAAAATTAGTATCTATACAGTCCATTATAATTTAAAACATTAGAAGCATTGAGTCTTTTGTCATCAAGAGTACTTTGAATAGTGTTTGCCTTACTGTTGTAGAACTTACAGTAGGAAACAAGCATCTTTTCTGTGTCTTGGCTAATTTCTAAATTTAGAACAGTTTCTAATATGTTATTCTTTGCACTTTCAAAGTCAATATCTTCAAGAGTTCCTTAAACAGCCACTCTTGGGAACTCACGTGCTCTAGAGGGATACACCACACACTGTATCAACAGCTAGCCTCGGGTGTCAAACCAACAACCCCAGATAAATGTGAGTTCACAGATCTTCACCAATCCCTGCCCAGACCCCTGTTAACTTCTATCTAAACCAGCCCATGACTAAGTTCTCTGCGACTGACCCCATGCAGCCCAAGGACTAAAGCCCTTAAGGAACTCATTTGACAGAATTCATTTGGACAGTTACCACCTGCCAAATAAGTTTCTATCAAACTCTGCTTTAAATTTTTTTTTAAATCAAAATATATTATCAGTTTTCTATCAAGAAATTTTTGGGGGGCACCTGGGTGGCTCAGTTGGTTAAGCGACTGCCTTCGGCTCAGGTCATGATCCCGGAGACCAGGGATCGAGTCCCACATCGGGCTCCCTGATCGGCGGGAAGCCTGCTTCTCCCTCTCTCACTCCCCCTGCTTGTGTTCCCTCTCTGGCTGTGTTTCTTTCTGTCAAATAAATAAAATCTTTAAAAAAATTTTTTTTTGTAGGGACTTTGATGCATAAATATGGATAGAAACTTTAGAATAAAAGGTTGGAAGACCAGAAAATGCTTGTGTCTGGCGACCAGAAATTAGGGATTGACGGAGGATGGAACAACTGACTGATTGTTTTTATTATAAGCCATGAGTTTTTTAATCTGTGTGCATCTAGTACATTATTACAAATAAAAATTAAACAGGAAAATTCTTTAAAAGTATATTTATTTCCTCTGAAATAGAGCAACAGTATTCAGTTTAATTTGGTGAATGTTTCTGGAGCGTCTATTACATGCCCAGTGCTGTGCTAGGCCACAGGAAAACAAACATGACCTGCCTGCAAACAGGTCACAATAACCCAAATTCCTCCCATAGAATCTGTGTGGTCTTGTGAAATGAGAATCCAGTACATTGCTTCTAACTTTCACAATCAGACTATTAAAATTTCAGACAAGGTCTATATTTGAAATAACGTATCTTAGAAAAAATATGAAAGATCCCACTGTCTATTTGCAGGAATAGAGGGTTATTCCCAAGCCCACATTTATTCATAGCTCAGATTCATTGAGAAGCTCTGATTTTACTCAATGGAGGTCTCCTGATCATGACTTGATAGTAAGTTTTTCATGCCATTTATTAAGTCCTTGGTATGCTCATATCTTGCAAATTTTATTCTGTCACGGAAAATGATACATTTATCTTGCCATAAGAAATTGCATAATCAAACTTCTAGCTACCCAATTGCAGCAACCAGAAATGAAAGATTTGTTATTATGGCTACTGTAATTCTTTATTGAATATCAATAAGTTCTAGGGATATGAGACATATATTAATGTGTAATGGCTTTTGAAATATTTTTAATGTTCTTAAAATATTAAGCAATGCATTCCTTACTTAAAAGGCAAAATCTCTAGAGGAGGCTTTGAGTGAAGGCATTCTTTTAAAAACTCTCCCCAAATTGCACCTCTTTTTAGCACCAGCTCCTCCTATTGCAGCGATTCTCACCCTGGTGACATTAGAATTCCCTGGAGCTACTAAAAGAAAAAAAAAAAAAAAGTGAAGCAAACAAGACAACGGCCCCTAGGACCCACCTCTAAGAAATTCAGATTTCCTAGGTCATGAGAGGACCGTGATTTCTCCTAAGTCTAGGGTGGGTTCCAGGGTGGTGGAGAGAGGCAACTAAACTATAGAGAACAAGCAGAGGGTTACAGTGGGGGAAGGATGGGTTAAATGGATGATGGGTATTAAGGAGGGCATATTGTGATGAGCACTGAGTGTTGTATGTAAGTGATGAATCACAAAATTCTGCTCCTGAAACTAATATTACACTGTATGTTAACTAACAGGAATTTAAACAAAGACTTGAAACAAAAAAATATAGAAATAAAAATAAATACAGTAAAGGGGAAAAAATGTCCACAGATGGTTTTAATGTGCAGTCAGTATTGAGAACCATCACCTAAAACAGTGGACCTCAAAGTGTGGTTCTTGGACTAGCAGCATCAGTATCACCTGGGAACTTGTTGCCTCTACAGACCTTCAGGTCTGCCCCACCCCAGTGAATCCCAAATTCTGAGGGAGGATCCCAGTAACCTATATTTTAACAAGCCCTCCGGGTGATTCTGAGGCTCACCGAAGATCAAACCATTAGACTTAAAAGAATATTAAAAAAGGAACTGTCAGAAGAATGACGTTAAGGAATCAGGGAGAATGGAGCCAGATGGGCTCTCTTCCTGGGGTGTAGGAAGCTCTGTCATAGTCTGGGTGCAAGAGCAGGGCTTGCTGATGAAGATTCTTTTTATATCTTCATAAATTCGTCAGGATTCATCATACTTCAGTAAGTGAGTCACACTAGCAAACTAGACCAAACTTACCTTATATATTTTTCTATGAAATGAGCCAGATTCTTTTGATAGAAAAGGAAGGAGAAGGGAAATGATTGGAAGTCTGGTAAATGAAAATTTAGAGCTTTAAGTGTTTGGCAGAACAAAGTCAGGGAGCCCTGAGGCACAAATTTATGTAGATGGACATAAACAGTATGAAAAATTAAGTGGTTGATTTTAGAAAATAATGTCATCTAGCTCTCCGAGGGAGACCCTGATGACTTTTTTCCTTATCATAAAAGTTACATAGTAGATGTGAAGTCCCTTGGGGCAACTATAGAATCATTCATCATGATCCTATACATCAGAAGGAGCAAATGCTGAAATTTTGATCATTTTATGGGACTTCCAGCTTTCCAATGTGACATTCTGATAGTTGTCATGGTAAGTCCCTTTGGACAGTATTTTAAATTCTTTTTATTAGAAAATAGCAAATAGAGAGATTCCACTGTGAAGATTTTGCTAAAATAATAACTGACAATCTACAATATAAATGATACACAGGCAGTTCAACACCTGTTGAGTGGAGCCAGTACCTTGGAAATGGGGAGGTTTCTCCCACCATTTGGTCTCAAGAAAGATTATCTATATTTATTGAATGATTAAGATGATACTAATTATTTTTAAATGGACCCCCAATCTCGTGGAGAATCGATTTAATTGTTGTGGTTAATTAACATCTCAAACTATCTCAGAAGACTATTTTAACTAGCAGAGACATTTGGAGTTGAGTTTGGAATCTAAGGCATTAGTGCTCAGCATATTCTAAACATAAAGAAGGCAGTTGCTCAATCCATCATGATTAATATGATGAGTGCTGTACTCGATATAATCAAAATCTATAGAAGAAATACTCTTCTTGAAATGTCAGAAGTTATTAAAGCTGGATTTCTGCAGAAGAAAATAATGGCAGGAATCTATTCAGGTAGTTTGCCAGCAAGTTTAAAACTAAACGCACTATTTAATCCTTAAGTCTTCCTGTGGTGTTTCTCTGATACTATACAGATAGGGTCAATCACAGATCTTGGGAAACTGGTAATGGAATTATTTGTTGAATTAATGATTTTGGCCCACTGGATTTTCTCAGCTGAAGCTGACAAATGAGAGAACTAGATTTCCTTAGGGCAGATAATAAGTAGCATTCACACAAAGAAGGCCTCTCTATTTAGAGTAATGTCATTAAAAGGATAAATTGGGAAATATGTTCTTACACATCTTTTATAATGATTTGCCAGTTACACAACCATAGGATAAATGGCTTTATATTAATGATTAAATGTTTAGTAAAGAAACTTAAAAAAATACTGAATGTGGTAGAGGTATAGAAATAAGTTAGAATATGTAACTTGTAAATTTTTGGTTGATTAGTACAAATGTCACCACTCTTCCTCTCTTTTCTACATTATATATAGTATATAGTGTATATAGTATATAATATATATAGTATATAATACTTGAGTAATTTTATGCAATGATATTTAAATGTTATTTAAATGTGATGACTAAGTACTCTTACGGAGGGTATTGAGAAACTTCATAGAACTCCTTATGAAAGATGTTGGTTGGAAGAATTTTAGCAATACAAAAAAATAAAATGATAAAATTAAATTTATCTCTGTATAAAAATTGGGGAAATGTTACAGGTAGATGGAGTATATGAATGGGAAGAAAATAAGTCAATAGGCTATTTTTAAATTTTTAAATCCTCAGACATCAATGATCCTATGTGAACAGACTAAACAGATTAAAGCATATTATCACCATTTTTATGCACTGTCCTCAACAATCAGCCTCTCAAGCTGATCGTAGAGCAACTAAATCAAAATGGACCACAGTCAAAGATACTCCGTAGTAATGTCTTATTTTAACACTTTGGAAGATGTTATGTAGAATTATACATCACTAAATAATGAAAATTTAGAAGATGCTAAAAATCTTTTTGGGAGTTGAATAATGTATTATTAACTATTGGTGCATAATGAATTACCACAAGGCTAGTGGCCTAAAACAAGACAATTTACTACCTCATAGTTTCTTGGATCAAAGTCTAGGTACAATTTAGATGAGTCCTCTGTTCAGGGCCTCACAAGTGTGCATTCAAGGTGTTGGCCTAGTTTTGCACTCTTCTGGAGGCTCAACTAGGGAATAATACTCTTCTAAGCTTACTAAAGTTATTGGCAGAATTCATGTCCTTGCAGCTATAAGACGGAGGGTCCTAGCCTTTTACTGCCTATCAGCTGTTCTCAGTAACTAGAGGCTGCCCAGAGTTCCTACAAGCCACCAGCAGTCCCTGGACATTGCCTGCAGTTCTTTGTCACCTGCACTTTACCAAAATGACTGGTAAGACAAGAAGTTGTTTGAAAAAAGAAAAAAGAGGAAAGAATATGATGAGGCTGGAGACTAGAACAAAGACATGTGGTAGATTTAGGGTATATTTTTATCTATTAGAAGAAACTGTATTCCAAAGTTTTAAAGAAAGAAAAATCTATATGTATACAAAAAATAAGCTTAAATATAATGAAAGGATAGAATATGACTAAAACAATGACAATTTTAAAATATTTTTTTAAAAAAGGTATTGATAAAATAGTTTTAAAAAAACGTTAAAATAGGAAAGAGAAAAAATTTTAAAAATAGAATTAAAAAAATTTTTAATGTAACTTTGAAGGACTAAGGGATCATGAGGGAAAAGCTGTGAATTCTATATGGTGCATTGCCCTAGCTATGAGGTTCGGCAGTTCTCATTGATCAGTGAACTTGGTCTTGGCTGGATGTTCTCCTTGATCTTCCAGGTAAGGGGTCTGTTGTATTGATTCTCAAATGTCTTTGCCTGAGGCAGAACTACCCCGCCCTTGCAGGGGCCAGGCTAAGCAATCTGCTCCGGTTTGCTCTCTGCGCTTTTGTTCCCTATACGCTTTCCGTACAGCTTTGGAGGACGGGGCATGAAGATGGCAGCCTCCCAGTCTCCAGCCCAGAGGAGCCCAGAGCTCAGGGCCCCACTCCTCAGTGCACCCTCAGAGAAAAGCTGTCAATCATGCCTGTCTGACTGGTCTCCGGCCACTCTCTGTGTTCACCCAGCCTGTGACATAGCGTTTCTATCTCTGGCACTCTGCCCTGTTTGGAGTCTCCAAACCCAGCAGATTCCTGCAGCACGCTCCCATGCCTCTCTTCCCCAGGGAGGAAGGTAGGTCTCCCTGGAACTGACACTTGTGGGGTCCCTGCTCGAAATTCAGTGAACCGACTCTGCCTCAGATGGAGGTTTAAGGTAACCTGAGCTGAGAGCCCCCTCCTGGGCTCCATCTCTGTAGTTGGCCTTCCCACTCCAATATCTGGGTGCTCGCTCATGCTCAGGCACCCTGGGTCCTTCTGTGGCCCTGTGGGTCCTGAGACCACACTGTCCCAGCAAGGGTTCTACCCCCGACTTAGCCTCTGGGGTGACGTCCATCAGTGAAGTCGACTTCTAAATGTTCCGATTTTGTGCTCCACTGCTCTGCTGCTGGCTGGGAGCTGGCCCCACCCCCAGGGTCTGTCTTCCCAAATGTCACCTCCAATTCACTTCTCCATGTGTCCTACCTTCCAGAAAGTGGTTGCTTTTCTGTTCCTAGAATTGCTGCTCTTCTTCTCTTCGATCTCCTATTGACTTTGTAGGTGTTCCAACTGGTTTGATAACTGTCTACCTGAACCCCTGGGACCCGATGATATTTAGGTCTCTTACTCCTCCACCATCTTGCTCCTCCCCGCTCAAGGTGGTTTTGATTTAATTTCCCTCATGGCTAATGATGATGAACACTTTTTCATGGTTCTGTATATTACTCAGTTCTCATCAAGGTAAGTCTATTCTTAATCTCCTTAACCTATTTCATTCATCTCCCCACCCACCTCCCCTCTGGTAAACCATCTTTTTATTCTCTTAACTATAGTCTGGTTTTGGTTTGTCTTTTTTTTCTCTTTGTTCATTTGTTTTCTCAGATTTTACATATGAGTGAAATCATATGGTATTTTTTTCCTCTGTCTTATTTCACTTAGCACTGTACTCCCTAGCTCTATCCATGTTGTTGCATATGGGAAGATTTCATTCTTTTTGTGGCTGAATAATATTCGTGTGTGTGTGTGTGTGTGTGTGTGTGTGTGTGTGTGTGTACGTGTGTACCACTTCTTTTTTGTCCATTCATCCATCAGTGGACACTTGGGCTGCATCCATATGCTTCCATAATTTGGCTATTGTAAATAAGACTGCTAAATATAGGAGTACATATATCACTTTGAATTAGTGTCTTGGTATTTTTTTAGGTAAATACCCAGTAGTGTGATTACTGGATTGTAGGGTAGCTCTATTTTTAACTTTTTGAGGAAACTCCATACTGTTTTCCACAGTGGTTGCTCCAGTTTTTATTCCCAACAATAGTGCACAAGAGTTCCCTTTTATTTTTATTTTTTATTTTTTATTTTTTTACATCCTTGCCAACACTTGTTTCCTCTGGTTTTGGTTTTAGACATTCTGACAGGTATGAAGTGATATCTCATTGTGGTTTTGATATGCATTTCCCTGATGATGAGTAATGTTTGGCATCTCTTCATGTGTCGGTTGGCCATGTCTTCTTTGGA
This sequence comes from Spilogale gracilis, assembly GCA_004023965.1. Taxonomy (NCBI): domain Eukaryota; kingdom Metazoa; phylum Chordata; class Mammalia; order Carnivora; family Mephitidae; genus Spilogale; species Spilogale gracilis. The sequence continues at coordinate 47,217 of PITA01009363.1, forward strand.
GAAATGTCCATTTAGGTCTTCTGTGCATTTTTGAATTGGATTATTTGGTTTTTTGATGTTGAGTTGTAGAATTTCTTTATATATTTTGGCTACTATCCCTTTATCACATATACCATTTATAAAAATCTTCCCCCATTCAGTAAGTTGTATTTTAGTTATGTTGGTTGTTTCTTTTGCTGTACAGAAGTTTTTTTAAATTTTTATGTAGTTCCAGTAGTTTATTTTGTTTATTTTTCCCTTGTCTCAAGAGACATTTCTAGAAAAATGTTGTTATGGCTGATGTCTCTCTTTCTAGTATTTTGATGCCTATTCTCTCTTCTAGGATTTTTATGGTTTCAGGTCTCACATTTAGATCCTTAATCTACTTTGAGTTTATTTTTCTGTATGGTGTAAGAAAATAGTACAGTTTTGGAGTGCCTGGGTGGCTCAGTTGGTTGAGTGACTGCCTTTGGCTCAGGTCATGATCCCGGAGTCCCGGGTTTGAGCCCCGCATCAGGCTCCCTACTTGGCAGGAGGCCTGCTTCTCTCTCTCTCACTCCCCTTGCTTGTGTTCCCTCTCTACCTGTGTTTCTCCCTGTCAAATAAATAAAGAAAATATTTTATGGCACCTGGATGGCTCAGTGGATTAAAGCCTCTGCCTTTGGCTCAGGTCATGATCTCAGGGTCCTGGGATCGAGGCCTGCATCAGGCTCTCTGCTCGGCGGGGAGCCTGCATCTTCCTCTCTCTCTCTGCCTGCCTCTCTGCCTACTTGTGTTCTTTCTCTCTCTGTCAAATAAATAAATAAAAATCTTTTTAAAAAATCTTTAAAAAAAAGAAAGAAAAAAAAGTACAGTTTCATTCTTTTGCATGCAGCTGTCTGGTTTTCAAAAAAAACTATTTGTTGAAGAGACTGCTGTGTGCATTTAAATGAAGAGAAAACAGGGCTTGAAACATAGTAGGACCTCAGTACATAAAAATCAATCCCTCCGTCCCTTGACTTCCCTCCCTTTTCCTTATAGTATGATAGAGTATTTTTTTCCATTTATTTATTTATTTAAAGTTCCTTAGTGTCTTCTGTAAAAAAATAAATAAATTCAGGATGCTAAATTCTTAAATTCTAGAGGGGTTTCTTCTAGTCTTACACCTTTGAGAATATTGTTCTAGGTTAGCAAAGGATACTTACTTAAAGGTAGTACAGAATATAATTTTCTTAATGCAGTGCTATGGATCAGGAACAGTTTTTATTTTGAAAATTGAGGAATTTATTTCCTATAATTGAGGGTACCGAGAGGTAAGAATGGACCAAGAACGCTGGCTAGGTCCCTCTGCCCTCCCTTGTCTCCTGCTCTCATATCTCCCTTCTGTGGTCATCGCCAGAGGTGCAATAGACCCCTCACTCAAAATTGGTTCAGGTGTCCAGACTAGTGATGACACACATGCACCAAGAGGGTATGAAAAGTTTTATTTCTCACATGATGAATCTTTCCAGGGAGAGCAGGGCAACCTCACAAGCAACACCGAAAATGGCTCAAGATCAAGGAGGGGAGACTGGCTTTGGTTTTTACTGTGATTAGGGGGCCCCTGAAAGCAGAGTTCAAAGTTCATTGGCAGCAGCCATAACTTGTAGTTCAGTGTTCCCTTGCACATTCACCTCCTATGGGTGAATTAGAACCTATTAGAACCTCCAACTTTACAGAGTCTGAAATTATGGGGATGAAAAATATATAAGCCCACAATGGGTCATTAAGAATGATGGTACTTTTGCTTTTGCTCCCCTTTTGTTCCCAGGCACGTATTTTTTTCCTTCTGAAGACACAGTGACATATAGTTCCCTGACTTAAAAGTCCCTTCTTATCAATTACCTTGGGCCACTCTTATAGCACCTGTGTTAGTTTGGGTTCTTGACATAGCAGACACTAAAATGGGGTTAGATATGTAAAAGAATTATTGTGGAGGACACCTGTTAAGGATAAAAGAGGAGAGCACAGAAGGAGGCAGAGAGCACCTTCAGACCATGATGCAGCTCTAACACGTATGAAAGGAAGAAAGATGGAGGGAAAGAGCCTTAGCCCTCAGTGCACTGCTCTAGTACTCCTTCCTGGTCATTCACGGGCCAAAGACAGCTGGGCAAAAGTGTGGCCTTGGTGTAAACATGGCGTAGGATCCAAAGTTGTGGCAGCTGAAGTCTGCTGGTCAACTACGCTCCCTATAGTATGTGGTCTTGAGGGGTGATCACAGCCGCACACTTCCATGGCTACCACACATAATAGAATGTTTTAGAGGTCATGATTTGAGTTTCTGAAATTACATTATACAAGCCTTCAATAGTTAAATTTAAATATCCAGTACCTAACACAGGTAGAAATCCAATAAATTTTGTTTGAGAGGAATTTATCAGGAGTATAGGATAAATATTGAAGAGACTGCAAACGTGAATGCTAAGCTGAGGAATTTGAACTTGATTTCAGTATTTGGAGACAATGAAGAGTTTTTGAGCAGCAGAGTGGTGCTGTAAGTAGCTGTGCTTCCTGTCCAGCATCCAGTGAGATGTATGGGGTTTTATAGGTAATTTTATAGAAATAGCCACTAAGGTAATTACAATCTCAAAGTGCTGATTTATCATAAACAACAAGTACATATTGAGAATATGTATCAGGTTTTGTGCTAAGTGCCAGTTTGTTTCACTTACAGTGATCAAAACTATCAGGTAGTGCTAAAAGCTTAGGTTTCGTTAACATCATATCTTACTGTTTAACTTAGCAGCATTCCAGTGAGGGAAATACTACGGTCCTCATTTTACAAATAAGGAAACTGGGGTTTTGAATATGTAAATAACTTTTTCAAAGAGAGGCTATTTCTTAGCTTTCACTCATTCATTCATTCATTCATTTATTCATTCAGCAAAATGATTTTTGTGTGTGTACCGAGCTGGGGATAGAGGCAGAAATCAGACTATATAGGGCCTAGAAGACCAACCTCAGTATTTTAACCCAGGAGGAAGAGAAGTAGGGAAGTGGTATGGTAAGATTTGTTTTTAAAAGCCCCCACTGCCTCCAATGTGGTCAGTGAACAGAAGGAACACTAGGCAGGGTGGGAAGGATCTGTTTTGAAGAGACCAGTCAGGAGCTATTGCCAGGGTTCAGGTGAGAAGGTGGCATATTGATTGGAGGGGAATAGAAAAACCTGAAAGGTATTTAGTATTTAAGAGACCAAAATTTTCAACAATTAGTGCTTGGTTGGTTGCAGGCTGAGGGGGTATTAAAAATAATTAACAGATTCTGGCTAGAGCAACTGAGTAGAGAACAATGTCACCTGCTGAGATAAAGGGCACAGGTGAAGGACTAGAAGTGGAGGGGAAGATTATATTCAGTTAACCCCTTAATCCCAGCTTGATTAAAGTTGCTGGGGTATTGATCCCAAGGCCACTCAAGATGACTGACTCATTTCCAGCTCAGTTTATCGGCCTCAGAAACACTTACTAAATTTTCATTTTCTCCAAAATACATCCTTCTCCCTGCCACCAGTTCTGTCTCTAAAACATAGAACTGATTATCACTGTTGCTCAAAAAATATTTTTATCTCCCTCTTCCCTTTCACAGAACAGAACAGAATCCAAAAGTTTCCCAACCTACCACTTTTGCTTCCAGTGTCCTCTGCTCTCTCAGCTCTTTCCTGTTGGGCTCCAGGCTTGTTCTCATCATAGTCTCACTGGTTGACATGTCTTTCTCTTGCTCCTAAGAGGCAAGAAAACATTTTGTGGGTCCTGATATTTAGCATGGAGCTCTGCATATCCAAGCATAGTGGGTCAGTATTTTCTAGCACATCACATTCTTGTTTTTCCTTCTTTCTCATGAGTTTCTCCTACTTAGTCATTTTGCTGATTTCTCCCCATTTGCCCAACCTTGTAAAGATGAAGCGGCCCAAGATTCAGTCCTTTGACCTCTTCTTTTTAAAAAAAAAAAAAAAAAGATTTTATTTATTTATTTGTCAGAGAGAAACACAGCGAGAGAGGGAACATAAGCAGAGGGACTGAGAGAAGGAGAAGCAGGCTTCCCGCCAAGCAGGAAGCCCGATGCGAGGCTTGATCCCAGGTCTCCAGGATCATGACCTGAGCCGAAAGCAGTCGCCCAGCCAACTGAGCCACTCAGGCACCCCCTTTGACCTCTTCTTATAACTTCCCTCACTCTCATGGTGACCTCACCAATCTACATACTGATGACTCTAAATCCATATCCCTGGCCAAACATTTTCCCTGAATTTAAAAATTTCATGTCTACATATCCATTCAACTTTTTCACTTGGAAACTAATAATTATCTCAAATTTATAGATCCACAACTCAATTCTGATTTTCCCCTTCAAATCTGTTTCATCTACTGTCTTCCCAACCTTAGAACATATCAACCCCAAAACCATTAAGTCAAACTTGCTTCCCCTTTTCCTGTTATACCCCACATCCAATCTGTCATGAAATTTTGTGGGCTCTTTATTCAAAATATAATTTAGGATTAATTTTCTGCTACCTCTACTCCTACCACCTTGGTTCAAGCCACTATAATCTCTCACTTAGATTAGTGCAATAGCTTCTTAATAGGTCTTCCTGATTTTGTCCTTGACCTTTTTCTTAGTTAGGGTAGGCTTGGTTGCCATAACAAAAAGACTCCCAAATCTCAGTGGTTTAAAGAACATAAAGAAATTTCTTATGCAACAGTCAAAGGCCAAGTTCAAGTCTTCAAAGCCTCTCCCCAGTGCGCATTAAGTTCTCTGGCCAATGGCAGCTCTGTTCTTTCCTCATCAGATAACCATATCTGCATGCCAAGATATTTAGGAAATATAGTCTCTGGCTGGCCAGCTGCTTCCATGGAAGCAGGAGAATGGATCTGGGTTACCTGCCAGTCATGTCTGCCATAACCAGACATCATTCTCAAAATAGCAGCCAGACTTTTGAACAAAACTCAGATAAGTCATTCCTCTACTCACAGTCTTCTAGGGATTCCCCATACCTCATCTCTTCTCTCTTCTCTTCTACTTTCCACCTCACTCTCTCCTCTTGAACCACAACACCTTGCTGTTCTTCAAATATGCTAGCCAAGTGCCCATTGCAGGGCCTCTTCTTCCATATGCCTTCCAAACTCACTCCCTCACCATCTTCAAGCCTTTGCTCAAATGCCATCTTCCTTTCTTTCTTTTTCTTTTTTTAAAGATTGTATTTGAGGCTCCTGGGTGGCTCAGTCGTTAAGCGTCTGCCTTCGGCTCAGGTCATAATCCCAGAGTCCTGGGTTCAAGCCCCACATCAGGCTTCCTGCTCTCTCACTCCCCCTGCTTGTGTTCCCTCTCTCACTGTGTTTCTCTCTGTCAAATAAATAAATGAAATCTTAAAAAAAATACTGTGGCTAATCTAAATGATTGCTACTGAATTCTTACCGAAGATAATAAAAACCCCTCCTGGTTATTACAGTCTGAAACAACTGAGATCACTATATCCAGGCAGCACATACCAGCTCAGAAATAAGCCAGATTTACTAAGCCTGTTGCCAGGTAAAGGATATGGTGCACTTTCTTGCTGTAATTTATATTTCCCCAGAGTTGCTTCATAGCTTAGGCAATGAGCTATCAGTCACTGAAAAGAAAGAGATGTGTCAATGCCTAAAGTTAATCTTAGATTTTTCCTTTGTCTAATTGGCCCGGCCCTCTCTGGTTGCTCCTGAGACCTGCCTTAAGCTCCCCTAAGCCGGGAGAAATGCCTACAAGCTGTCACAATACCCACTGTCTTGTTCTCTCTGGCTGGAGAGCTTTGACAGTTGCCAAATTCACACATTTATTGTCTGAGTCAAGTCTTCAGTGAACACATTTATTGTCTGAGTCAAGTCTTCAGTGAACACACGTTTTCAGAGACAGTGGCTCCTGTAGATATAAAGTAAAAAAGAATAACATAATTAATTTATTCATTTATTCAACAAATATTGTTTGAGCATTCACTATGTGCCAAGCCCTGAAAATGGGGCATTCAATGAGCAAAATGAAATCACAGTTCCCAGAGCTTGCAATTTAGTGAAAGATACTGACAAGTAAACAGACAATTACATATGCGTGATAAAGGCTGTGACCAAAGGTGCTATGCATAAGAGAAACACTTAACTGAAACTTGTTATATCAGAGATAGACTTTGGGGATCAAGGAAAGAATCATGAAATAACCCTACTATGACTTAAGCATTGAGAAAACATGGTTGCAGATTAAGAAGAGTGGTTTTTAAATTTTTTAAAAAGTTTTTGTGCTTGTTTTTGGCAGAGAATTTTCCTTTAAAAAATGAGTAAGATTAGGTTAGGTATACTGAGTTCAATCTGATTTCCAAAAGATTTATCTGTATTAGTGCCCTCATTTCTTTCTTATCTCTGTTTTACTTCCAGTCCCATTTTTTTTCTTTCTCTCCCCATTTTTTTCCATAGTAATTTCAGTTTAGAGGACAAATATCCTGAGACACAATGAGCTGCAATTTCATGATCTATTGGTCCTATTTCTACTGCCAGTACTTTGAACTGGGTCTGTATTTTTTGGTGTTGACCACTGATCCAAGCCCTCCTAGCATAGGACGTTAGGTTATGAAAATGCTTCCCAAAGAAAATATATCCAGTCCTCCTTTCTCCAAGATTTAATCTTATTATTCAAATAACAAGAAAGAAAAGACTCTGAGTATGAAAATTTGGGGAAGTTAAAATCTAACAGGCATCAATTTGACAGTAAAAAAACCCAAAAACCTTTCATCCCTAAAGGCACACATTACAGGCTACGATTTCTAAAAGTTCAGTTTTTAACATTTTAGGTAATATTGTCATAAAGGAATCTCTGCAAGAGTGTCAAAATTCTTCTCTCTAAAGTTAAATTTTGTAGAGGTCTCCCTTTTCCAAATTGTCTACAGAATTGCCATCTGGTGAATCCAAGACATTCAAGATAAGACTGGCTGGCCATTATGCTTCTACTTGAAATTATCGCCTCATAAACCTGGCTTCTAGAAGCTTCTTCTGCCTTTGAAAGTATTACTGAATCTTTCTTTTATTCATTAACAACTATTTAATAAGCGTCTACTTTGTGCCAGAACCCTATTTGAAAGATAAACAGAACTGAGTATTTACTTGCCAATTGCATCTTTCTTACAGGGAGAAATATCAAATGAATAATATAAATAAATATTATAATAGAACTTAGATATGGCCTCTTGCTGACAGTAAGCAACATTCTGGTTCATACCAAAAACAATTAGACAAGACTAATCTAATCTCTAAATTTTAATTTTTAAGTTGATCAATATGGTGCATAATCATTGCTTTAAATCAAATAACATTAAAAGACATATTAAAAATCAGCAGTCTCCTGTTCTATTCTCTCCCCACCAATCCCACTCCCTAGAGACACTTTCGACTTAATTTCTGTCTCATTGGCATTTACCTCTAAAATAATATGCTTATAATTAGGGTGACATATACCAAGTTTGCTTATCAGTTCCAGTTTATGCTTGTTGTCTTGGCATAATTATTACCAAAGGTCTCCTTTATTCTCAAAAATGTCTCAATGTGATAAATTATGACTACTCTACTTATTTTGAATCATTGTGATTTGTTGCTAAAACACAGGATTAGGGATCTAAAAACTTCCATTATGGTAGTTGAGCCCTCTTACACCCTCTACTTTCCCTTGAATTCATCCTCCCAATTGAGCTATATAATTCTGGGTCAAATTCTATGATATATATTTATTTTATTTTGGCTACGTATTACTCAGTGTAACACAAGTTCTTCACTGTGATGTTTTCCTTCTCATATAACTTTTTGGGTTTTTTTCTGGAGTTAATGGTGTCTTTTTAAAATTTAATTTTTGTGCACTTTTATTTTTCCCAGATGCTTTGACAAAAGCTGTGAAATGCATAAGCAACAGTTCTTCCAAATGCTCAAACACTTCAGATGATTTGTCCCTTGGCATCAGTGTCCCTAGGGCACACTGTCCGTCTGCTCCAAACCCATTTGCTATCTGGACCTGTTGTCCTGGGACTTCTCTTCAAATCCTAATAAAATATTTTTTCCTTCCATGTAAAAACCCAGCCAAACAAACAAAGTGTAAAGGCGGAATAAATACATTCAAAGAATCAACAAATATGCTCTAGCCAGCTACTAGGGGAATGACTTCAGGAAGTGAAATATATGAAGAGAGAAACATAGCATGTGGTACCCTGATTAATAAAATCTCTGAATTTTTTGTTTCTTCCCAAAGAAGCATATTAGCTACTTGCTACACTCTCCAAAATGGCACAATTTAATACATTGGAACAAAAGAAAAATATCGAGAGATCCATCTTGTTTTTAATCATGATCTAAAACCACAAATCCTTAGTAGTTGTGGAAATATGCTTGAAATTTAGACTGTGACAAGAACAAACATTTAAACCAAAAACAAATTTACTTGGCAAGGAGTATAGGAAAGAAGGTATGTCATCTATCAACACTATTTGGTGATTCATAGATTTTAAAAAAATCCACTGAATATATAAAGTTGAGCTATGACTTAGCAAGAGATTTTGTTCTGATGTAATGATGTTAATTTTAAACTTTAAACAGCTTGAGAAGTGAGATGAATGTCTGAAATGAAAATCTCAACTGATTCAGAGAGGAAGAATATAAAATCAGTACTTCTGGGAAGGAGCCACATTAGCCTTCTTCTCTGCAGACCTACTTGCATTCCAAGAATAATTTTCATCTCTATCAAAAGTAGGTAAGCTCTTTTTATCAATAATCCTACCTCAGCCAACCCATTGTGGTTATCCTATTTCTAAGGTTTTCTATAGAAATGGTACAAGAAAAAAGTTATTGACTTTCTGCTACCTTATCCAAATTTGTTCATTCATGGAATAATCATTCATTGAGAATCCATATTTCTCAAAGTTCACATTTAACTTTTTTTTTCTCGCCTTTTAAATGTATTTAAGTTTTTACTATGTTACTTGTTACTTGTCTTCACTTTCTTTGTATCCTTTCTGGGGATATCCTGAGGGTGACAATAGAGTTTTCTTCTATGACTCTTCTCTTTTCCTTCTGTAGTCATGTTTCACCATAGACATGCAGACACAGAGGAATGTACATACCTCCTTATTATTTATTGTGTCCAGATGTGTAGTTTAATTGCATTAGCAGTATGTATTTTATCAATAGTAGCCTTTATATCAAATATAATAATGTAGACAGTAATCTACAAAAAGATATTATAGGCATGAGTTCAAGTTATTTTTATGATAACCCTCAAAATAGTTGGAGCAAGTGTTATTATTCTCTGAGAAAAGCAACTGGGGCCTAAGATGTTAAAAGTTTTAAAAAATCAAAGGCATTGTCTTATAGATATATTCTGATCTATTTTAGCTATTTTAGTTTGAAAATTCCTAAAGAGCAAGAACTCTTTATCATTTATAATTATCATTGCAATTATTTATCTACTATATATTTATATCATTCAAATATCAGTTATTTATATTTATTTATTTCCAATGTTTGTATATAAATATGATAAATAAAGAAAAGAAAAAAGAAAAGATACTCATAATAACAGTTGCAAAAAGGACCTATAAAGCTATATTTTTTAAAAAAGACACCCAAACATAGCAGGAAAGTATGTTTTTAATCATCTGTGCTATGAAGATGACCTACTTGGAGGAAAAGATTAGATCATAAAAAATTTCAAACATATCCGATGAATCAAAGCCAATAATTTCAATGATGTAGCTAGCTCCTGAGGCAATGGATAAAATCTAACTATTTAAAAAAGCTTTTTCAATTGGATGATGGACTCAAGTAAGTCACCTTGGCGTGCACACTTGTCTTTTATCTCAAGCCCTGAACATAGATTATTAAACTCTCATAATGCTAGAGATTTTGAGAAGTAAACCTAAAAAAGAATAAAAATATAAAAAGACAATTAAGAAATAGATCTACATATACTATACAAATACTTTTGTAACAAACTGTACTGACCAGTGTTATAACTATTGTAATACTATTTTTGTTTTTATTTTTTTCAATATATTTAGAACATTTAAGAAAATCTAATATATTAGACTTGTGGCTTCGGTTGAAAGAAAAAAATGTAAGTTTAGCATCAATATTTACATAAAGAAATTTAGTTTGTTAAATATATGAAACCTTAATTTTTAAGTTATTTTAGTAATGTGTGAATATTTGGAGCTGTATTAATTGTCTAAAGGTTTATAAGTTAGACTATTTTTTTGATGCTCAAAAAATATTTATTTTTTTTTAAATTTATTTTATTTTATCTTTTCAGTGTTCCAAGATTCATTGTTTATGCACCACACCCAGAGTTCCATGCAATATGTGCCCTCCTTAATATTCACCACTAGGCTCACCCATTGCCCCACCTCCCTCCCTTCCAAAACCCTCAGTTTGTTTCTCAGGGTCCAAAGTCTCTCATGCTTCATCTCCCTGTCTGATTTACCCCAGTTCACATTTCCTTTCATCCTCTTAATGTCCTCCATGTCACTCCTTATGCTCCACAAGTAAGTGAAACCATATGATAATTGACTTTCTCTGCTTGGCTTATTTCACTCAGCAGTCCCATCCATGCTGCTGATACAGAAGTTGGGTATTCATCCTTTCTGATGGAAGTATAATATTCCATTGTATATGTGGACTATATCTTCTTTATCCATTCGTCTGTTGAAGGGCACCTTGGCTCTTTCCACAGTTTGGCAATCGTGGCCATTACTGCTATGAACATTGGGGTACATACAGCCCTTCTTTTCACTGCATCTGCATCTTTGGGGTAAATACCAAGTAGTGCAATTGCAGGGTCATAGGGTAGCTCTGTTTTTAATTTTTTAAGGAATTTCCACACTGTTTTCCAAAGTGGCTCCATCAACTTGCATTCCCACCAACAGTGTAAGAGGGTTCCCCTTTCTCCACAGCCTCTCCGACACTTGTTATTTCCTGTCCTGTTAATTTTGGCCATTCTAACTGGTGTAAAGTAGTATCTCAGTGTGGTTTTAATTTGAATTTCCCTGATGGCTAATGATGATGAATAACTTTTCATGTGTCTGTTAGTCTTTGTATTATAAATTAGACTTTAGACAGAGTACAAATGGTTAGCATTTCTTTCCTCACACAGGAGTGCTTTGGGCATTAGGAAGTTGCTAACAGTGATGAAATACTACAAAGTGAGAAAACCCTGTTTTCCATGTTTCCTTATCTCATGAGTAGCCAAAAAACTTAAGGTACTTTAATCACTGAATTGTGCAGATATCATGTACAGTATCTAAAAATCAATGTCCCAAGGGAGAGTAGTGTATCTACATTGAATCATTACATTAAAGTGTGGAGAGAGAGTTTTGGAATTCTAAATCACAATTGCCATTAATTTTACAGCTAGTCCATATTATAGAAATATTTTCTTTAAGCAATCCTAGATTATACTGGTCATTGATTATTGATTATTGAGTATGGAGTATAGTTTTTTGCCTATCAACATAAAAACTTTAGGTCATGGCAATTTGTATTTAACATTCATGTAAAATTTACAAATTAATTTTTTTAAATCTATATTTTGACTCTAAAGCAGTTGATCCAGAAAAATAATAGTACAAATCTCAAAAGACGTAACTGAATGATTCCTTAGGGTGAATGTGAAGAATCCTGTGGACTTATGATCCTTTTTGCTCTTTACACTTTGCTTGATGACAGAAACCAAAGAAATCTCTGTCCAGTGAGTTTGCCATAAAAATTAGAAAAATCTAGTTTGTGCCAATAGTTTTGGAATAGAAGCAAGAGTGAAAATATGAGGATACTTAAAAATTATTTGCATCTATAAACAGAAAAAGAAATAATAGATTGCCCATAAATTCCAAGAGGCTAATAACATAGTAGATAACATTAACAAATAGACCATATCCATGCAAAATTGCAAAATTGTCATCCTCCGGATTTAAGAAGAGTGATTTTTTTTTTCTAAAAATAAAATCTGAAAGTTTTGCTGTTGGTACTTGAAGTCATTGCTGGAATAGTTATAGTGACTGCCCGCAATCTGTGACTCATCTAGGCAATTAGGCCAGTGGAAGTGTATTCAGCACATTGGAACAAACAAACAAACAAAAAACAACAAACAAACAACACACACACACACACCCTAAGGTTCATAATACACTTAGAAAATAAAGACAAAGTAAAAATATGGTACAAACATCATAAACACCATACTGTTTTTGGCTATTTCTTTAGGCTATGTTCTTGATCTATATCTGAAGGTGAGGTCTCCTGGAAAAATATGGTGTCAGCAGGACGGGATGAGTAGGTAGATAGGTTGGAACAAGTGATGGAGAAATGGAGATATACAGTGTGCTTAGGAAGACCAGCATTGCCCTGGGGCCAACTCTGATGAGGTTCCAGTGACTGACATGTGGTGGATAAATTTGACTCATGCACCATGTGACTAATGTCACTCTGGGAGATTGTATTCAGGGCCAACTCCTATGACCTCTATTCCATTTTACATCATTGTTATTAGATTCGGTTAGGTGTCTGCCTTCAGCTCAGGTCATGATCCCAGACTCCCATGGAGCCCCACATTGGACTCCCTGCTTAGCAAGGAGCCTGCTTCTCCCTCTGCCCACAGCTCCCCCTGCTTGTGTGCACTCACTCTCTCTCTGTCAAGTGGATAAATAAAATCTTAAAAAAAAAAAAAAGATTCATCTTTAGAGCAGTTCTTTTGGTCATACTGCTCATGTGTCTCTATTTCTGGTTTTTCATTTCCAGATCCATACAGCATTACATTCTGAAATATTAGTATTGCCAGCCTCCCGTAAAGATAATTTCATTTTCACTAATGTCAACTCTAAAGCAGTCATGAATTTTGCTTTATAGCTTTTTGTTTTGAAACAATGTTTCTATTTTGTGACAACAGGTAACTTTTTCATGTTTGTTCTTTAACCTCTCCCCCACTGTTTGAGTCTTACAGGGGCATTTATATGTTTTTAAATGTTCACATCAGTCCTTGTGCTGAAATTTGATTTTATGAAGTTTATCCTCTAGTAAATTCTTCAAAAAAAAGGCTAAAAAATAAAAAGGCACATAATTCCCTAAAATTCTGTAAATTTTTCTATATGCTTGATATTTGAAGGGCAGCTTAGCTGGATATAAAATACTTATTTCACAATTCCTTTCACTAAACTTTTTAAAAATGCTTTTTTTTAATTTTTGCCTAACTTTATATGTTGATTTTGAAATGTCTGATGTTGGCCTAATTCTTTTGTCTCTGTAACTTATTTGATATTTCTGCCTGGAGACTGACAGTTTATACTTGTCTTTGATATCTATTGAGTTTTACTAGAATATACCTTAAGAGTTTAATGTCTTAAGAGTTTAATCATTCTGGATTAACTTTTACCCAGTGAACTCTCTGAATGTATAGATGTAAGTCTTTTTTCATTCTCTAAAGTGATCTTAAATTATAGCTTAAAATATTAGCTCTGTAGGGACATTGGGGTGGCTCAGTCAGTTAAGCACTGACTCTTGATTTCCACTTAGGTCATGATCTTAAGGTCATGAGAATGAGCTTCATGTTTGGCTCTGTGCTCAACAGGGAGTCTGCTTGGGATTCTCTCTCTCTCTTTCTTCCTCTGTCCCATCCCCCATTTCCTTGCTCATGTGCTCTCTCATTCTCTCAAAAAAAAATTAAAATATGATCTCTGCTTTATTGTTTTTTTCTTCAGGGTCTCTATTAACACAAAAATTATTCCCTTTTTGCCTGTCTTCCAAGTCTGCTTCTCTCCCTCTTGTCCTTTTTACTGCTTTATTTAGGCCATTTTCATTCTCTCCAGGGTTTTCTTGCCCTCTTTCAATACCCCTTATTAAACTGTTTAGTCTAGTCTCTTTGGGGCAACTTGTAATATATTCTTTATTTTGCCTTTTTCTTCTATTTTTTCCCTAAATGCAATCAACCCTTTTCATTTATTCCAACTTTGTCCATTTTATTTTTTTTATTTTTTGTACTTCTAATTTAAAACAGTTTCTTATATTTCTGAATGCTTGTATGAAAGTATTCAATTCTGCTTGATGTATGAACTTAAAGTTTTCTTTACAGTCTTCTTTATAGTTTCTTTCTTATTCTTGGTTGTCTTATCAGAGGAGAATTTGCCTCAGTTGACAGGCATGAAATTCATTTCCTTGTTTTTACGATATCTCTATATGGACTTTACTTTCCATTTGTTATATTTATGGTATTGGGATGTTTTCAAGATTCTTGGCATAATGGCGTCATTTCTTTCCTTTTTTAAAAAGGGTTTTATTTATTTATTTATTTATTTGACAGAGAGAATGAGAGAGAACAAGCAGAGGGAGCAGCAGAGGCAGAGGGAGAAGCAGCCTCCCTGCTGAGCAGGGAGCCCAATCCAAGGCTTGATCCTAGGACACTGGGATCATGACCTGAGCAGAAAGCAGACACTTAACCAACTAAGACACTGAAGGCACCCCTTAATGGCATCATTTCATACTGGTATAGCAAAGCTCAAGTACTTTGGCAGTTTGAGGGGGGCTGTTTTTATGGGATAAGGAGAGCCATGCGTCCTTCGATTTTGTGTTTCTCCTTTATCTTGCAGAAACATAAGATTTCCCTTTTTTCTTATTTTTCCCTTTTCTTTTTTTCCTCTTTTTGTACTTGCCAAAGGGTATTTTTCCCTTCCTTTTTCATATTTCTTTTTCCCCTAGAGCTACAAGTTTCAAAGATTGCCATTTTAAATACTACCTGTCCCTTTAAATCACCATATTTCAAGTTTCCTTCCCTAATTTCTCCATTTTTGAATAATGTATTGTTACAGAAGGGCACCAGGCATTTGTTTTAATTAGGTATGGCAAGATACACAGGTACAGAAATGACTGTCATGAAGGAAGAAATTTTTTATATCCATGCTCATCACTGGATGCTTTTTTAGTATTTCTGGGCTTAGAGTGGACTTAGTCTTTCTGGTGGTAGCATAATTGAAACTTAGAAGTCTTCACTAGCTTCCCTATTTTGCCTTCCTGGTAGTTTTGGGTCTGCTTTTTCTCACCCAAGGTTATGGTGGTACTGTGAGAAGCTACATTCTGGGATTTGCTTATTCTTCCTTTATTCATAGTTATTTTTGAAGTTTGGACATTCTCTATCTCCAGGTTGTGCTGAAATATGATTTGCATATAAATTTACTTTTTCTTTCTGATGTTTGTATTGTTTGAAGGAGGATATATGAGGAGGCAGGTGGTGATGCTGACACCATTGTCCGAACCTAACAAGAATTCCACCAACTTCATTTTTGTTGAAAAGTATGGCAGACACTGAGAATTGCTCTATCAGTTTTCATTTTTCTCTCATTCTTACCTGCTACCAAAAATGTGATTTGCAGCGAAGGAAGTAAATACCTAATTGGGTTGTTGTTGTTGGGTACTTGTGTGTCTTACTCAGTTTTTAGGCTCCTGTGGCCAAGTGACAATTTAGTCGAAGAGATACAAGCAGAAATCTACTGGATGGGTTTTGCAGGAAAGTCTATACCTTGATAGAAGTGGTTACACTCAGCTGAAAATACCTTCTGCCCTTTTCCCTTTCCTCTTATCTAATTCCTAAAACTCATACAAGATGTCTGGAGTGGCAGCAACTATCTTATGACCATAGGATAAAAGCCAAAAGCTAAGGATGATGAAACAGATAAATAGAAGAAACCTGAATATTTGAGGAGCTGCATGAGCCTGGGATTGCCTATCCCCAGATTTCTGGTTATGTAAGAAATTTAGGCCCCTTTCTTGATTAGGCAACTATGTTGTCAAGTCTCTGTACAGAGCTCTGTATACCTTGACTGATCAGTGCCTTGATTTATTGACACATTTCCTCCTTTTCAGGAGGGGTGCAGAGATGATCATTTTCAAAGCTCACCATGTCAAGGACCAAAATAACCTGCTATATATGCTTTTTTTGTACATCAGTTATATGTTAAGAAACTCAAGATTTATACCATCGGAAGAGGGCAGAAAAGATAATAAACATTTCCAGAGGTACGTTTCTTCAGTTCATGTGTAAACTTTTCTTTGTTTTATATTTCCCTTTCACAATAATCCCACCTATCAGTTATAAAAAAGCAAGGGTTAAATGCCTATTAAAAAAAAGTAACTATCCAAGTTTCTTATTAGTTTATTTATTCATAGTTCATGATCTGAAATACAAATTTGCTTAGCTATCATTAGGTGGGTTGTAATGTACCAATGAGGGGTGTGTGGTGGGGCATGAGCACACCAGGTGTGAGAGTAGGTGCAGCCCCATGTGATATATACCTGGGAGGAGGAAGAGAAGCAGGTAAGGGCTGACTTGGGAAAACAGGAGGTAAGGGAGCAGAAGGAAAGTTATAGCAGGTCGAGAGGGCTTCCAGTAGGAAAACCCAGAGAAAATGTCAAGTCAAAATTGAATATAAAGTAGAAAAATGCTTGAGATACATAATAGGTCGTCTCTTTTGTTTATTATGACAAGGTGGATTTATAGTCCCTAAAACAATTCCTTATACATAGGGAGTGCCCAATCATTATTTTTGAATGAAGGATTGAATCAATAAGCTTTGAGGAAGGGAATAATTAGTTCTCAAATGGACTACATAATCTTGAACTGTCTAAATATTTTATGCTTGCTTTCTCCATTTTTCAATAATATTTTGTTATGAAAGTATACTCAGGATTTGTTTCAGTCAGGTGTGGTAAGACATACAGATGCAGAAATGACTGTCATGTTTTTATACTCACATAAACAGAGGAGGCACAGCATGTAGGGCCACATGAGGAAGTACCAAGGTTGGTCAGAAGGCAGGGGAAGCAGGGGAAACTACAGGCAGGGATATTTATTGTGGTTTCTGTGGGAAGGAATGGAAAAGACTAGAGGAAGCTGGTTTAAGATTGGCTAGTTTGAATAATTTCAGCAGGCTCTGAGGCGTAGAGGCTGTCCCAAGTTGTCTGAGGGCTGGCCCTGGCATGACTAGGGCAAGAATGATAAGGGCAATAGTGGCCTGGAGTGTAAGAGCCTGAAAAAGGCTGGAGGTAAAGGCTCTGTATCAGATGACTGCACATGAACGGGGAGTTGTTTGCTATCTGCAGGGTCAGCAAAGCCACAGATGCAAAGATTCAAATACAAACACTAGAAAACATGGTTTTTATATACACTGTGTACATTATATACATTTATATACATTTTTTGCAGTTACTTCAATTTCCTTTTATAAGCTCATTCACAAGGTAACTTTATATTCCATAGTGTGCTCTACGAAGTGTATATACAAAAATCTACATACCATCAGACACCAATAAAGTTTCTGGTATTGGGCTGTCTGCCCTGTGAGCCCTCAATAAATAAGGTTTAATGAATGCTATAGAGACTTTCAACAAAATATTAAATGTAACCAGTGACAGCCAAGTTAACCAGTGGTGAAACTACTAATTGACCCTACGCTTCTTGCTTCCTAATACATTGTGTTATCCAAGAATACCATGCTTTGACCGAAGTAAAAGTCTATGCAGCTGCTCTTGAGAATATCTAAATAGTAAATTTTAGGTAAAAAATCATCTCACTTGTGATCAGAAATCAGGAGCCTATTCAAAAGAACTGACTCTGGGAAATTCAAGGGACATTCCAGGAAGAATTTTCATCACTTCTGCCTTTTTTTTTTTTTTTTACTGTTCAGTGATTCATTAGTTGACTGAAACACCCAGTGCTCATCATATTATGTGTTTTCTCTAATACCCATCACCCAGTTACCCCATCTCCCCACCCACCTCCCTTTTCACAACCCTCAGGTTGTTTCCTAGAGTCAAGAGTCTCATATGGTTTGTCTCCCTCAGTGATTCTGCCTTTTGGACTTGCAGTGTCCTATTGAATTACTTCCCAAAGATGACTTGTGATTGAAATCTTCCCAAAGATGACTTGTGATTGAAATCTAGACAGCTGTTAGTATTCTAAGCATCAATAATAATGGCAAGCCAATCACCACTAGAGCAATTAACAAAATCCCAAAACCCTGAGCTATACTTTTTGGCAATAAATAAATTTAAGAGGCCCAAAGAAAACTTCAAGTTCATATCCTTATTAGTTCCCAGATATGCCACTTATATCTGTACTTTCTAGAACAACAAAACAGTAATTATCTGTGAGTCATCAACCTTGTGATTCAATTCTGTGATTATTATTTTTCTCCAATTAAATAAACTGCATACATCTTCACAATTTAATTGAACTCAAGTAGCCTACTCTTGCTGCTTAGCTACAGACAAAAATATGGGTATTAATGTATCTGAAATGTTGCTTTAATAATTATTTTAATTTCTCATCATACTCTCACCTCATAGGAAATTGTAGTTTCATTGGATGGTTGCTCTGCAGGCTGTAGGCAGATGTCAGCCAAGCCTGGTGAAGATTGTTTCCCTGACTGGCAACTAGTCAGGCTAACATCATTTGTGTTTCCAGCAGAACTTTGAAAAAAGTTTAAAATCACTACTTTAGTAGTAGCAGAACTCTTGGTTTATAATCTTCTCAATACAGATAGCTTTTACACCATTACTTGAGTTACAAAACACATTTAAGTATGTATAACTAGCGAGAGCAAAATTACTAGATTTAGTTCTATAAATATAGAACCAAACAAAAACATGCATAAAATGGGTATTAATGGTATATTGCCCAACCTTTTTTTTTTTTAAAGAGCCATAATAAGAAGCTTTGTCTCAGCAGGGATATGATATATTGCATGAATGTTATTTTTGTTTATTTAACTTTTGCTTTTAAAGAACAAAAGACTCACATTAGGAATAAGTACAGAAATTATCGAACTCTATAGAACTGTGAAGTTTTATGACATTTTATGAAGCATTTCACATTAATTATTTCATTGTGACTTACAGAAACCCTCTGAGGGAAATGGGGCAGTTTCTATTCTAGAGTAGAAAAAAACTTACATAAGAGTAAAAGCACTTTGCTTGCCCTTGGAAATGTGACAAATTAACAGTAGAGTCAGAGTAAAACCTAAACCTTATCAGCACAAGACTGTGTTTTTCATTGGTGGGTTTTTTTTTTTTAAGTTAATTCAATTTTATTTAGACTACACACTGACTTAAAGAATTAATTCTCCACTTAGAAAAAAAGTGTACCTATTCTCTTTCTGCACCAACTCCCAGTCTCACCAACCCATTGTCATTATCTTTTTCTAATGATCTATTACTTTAGTCTCTAAAAACATCCATCCAGCGGCACCTGGGTGGCTGGCTTAGTTAAGTGTCTGACTCTACTTCGGCTCAGGTCTTGATCTCAGGTTGTGAGATGGAGCCCGCAATGGGGCTCCAGTCTCAGCACAGAGTCTGCTTGAGATTCTCTCCATCTGCTCCTCCCCACCCCCACACTAGCTTGCTCTCTGTCTCTCTTTCTTCCTTCCCCCTCTCAAATAAATAAAGTCTCTAAAACTAAATAAATAAAACCATCTATCCATTTTGGCCCTACCTATCAGCAGCTTGTATGGCCATCTACTCAATTTTTTTTTTAAAGATTTTATTTATTTATTTGACAGAGAGAAACACAGCTAGAGAGGGAATACAAGCAGGGGGAGTGAGAGAGGGAGAAGCAGGCTTCTCACCGAGCAGGCAGCCCAATGCGGGGCTTGATCCCGGGATTCTGGAATCATGACTCGAGCCAAAGGCAGTTGCTTAACCAACTGAGCCACCCAGGTACCTCTATCTACTCAACTATTATGAGCTGAATTCAATGAGTACATTGATTCATCAATCAAAAATCACTCTTATTAATTCTTATCATTCTGTTAAAGCAATACTAAGAAATTCTGGCCTCTCTCGAGCCCATGGAATCTCTGCCTTCACCCCCAGGTTCCATTATTTTCTCTAGTTGCCCAGAATGATTACCAGACTCCACAATAAGCAGAACTCGCATGCAGGATCAAACGTCCACATCCCCATATCTCATTCCTTCATATTGCTGCTGGATGGAAACCCAACTTATTAGATTCACCAGTGATCTAGCTGGCTAATTTTACTGAAGGTTTATGATTAATGATATTTTGAAAATATCTGCTTCCCTGAAAAAGGGTGGCTGTTTAACAAAAAGCCTTCAATAACTTAATGCAAAGGGATTGAGTAAGTCAGGCAGAGCTAGAGGAAGGGTTTGTTAGGTATTCTCTTACTGTGTCATTCTATCACTATCATATGGAGGCTCAATAAGTGTTCTAGTTTAAAAAAAAAAAACTTAGAAAATCTGAAATCCACTGTTTTAAAATAAAGCTGCCTAATTGTACCTAAGGACAATGTCAACTGCTGAAGAGAGAAGGATAGAAACAAACTGGAGTGGATTTAATGTAGACAACCAAGTTTCCAGCAAAACCATGGTGATGTTTAGGCACAAACTATAAGGGTACAGAGAAAGAAAACTATTTATTTACTGAATACCTACCATGTTTAAAGTGTTTGGGTATCATAAAGTGTTGGGTATCACACTTCATACTGAATTTGTATCAAAAACAAGCTAGACTTACTTCTTTATTCCAAACACTACAGCTGCTGGAAGGAAAATAGATTCCATGCTTTTTCTGGCCTCATAGCTTTTCAACATACACAGAGTATGAACAAACAAAAATGTACAAACAAACCAAACTCATCCCCTAATTTTAATTTTGTGATGAAATTTACAACCTAAGGGAAGAATTAGACATAAATCTCAGAAGTTCTAAGGACTATTTCCTACCAAAGATGTATTTAGTGATTTTCAGCAATTCTCTCAAAGTCATAGGTTAAAGGTTCCCCAACAGAAATTTAAAAATAGTCTTAGTAAAACAAATTAGCGACGAGAGGAAGTTAGTCATTTGGAATATAAAACAAAGGATAATGACATTTAGCCAACCTGGCTCTTGGTTTTGTTTGTTTCCTTTTTGGCTCAAAGGAAGGCCACTGACAGCAGATCGGTGATGCAAATAAAATACAACAGGTCCAGAGACAGCTTTCACTCTCTGTGAGATTCCTTATCTTTACAAGTTTCCTCATTCCCAATGTTCAGGTCAAAAAGAAGCTTAGATTGTTTTTATGGTATCCAGTAAATAAGAGACTAAGTTTTAATTCTACACATACATTATTTCACGTAATTCTCATAATGATTCAAAAAGTTTACATGTATTGTCTTTTTTTGTCATTGAGGAGATTTAGACCCAGAAACATGAAAAGACCTATGGAAGGCCAGAATATCAGGAAATGTCACACCCAGAAAACAAACCCAATCTATCTCCACAACCTCCACTAATTTCACCATTATGCCACTTCCCAGAAAAGCCAGGAAATGATCCTCTAGCTTGGAAAACACAGATGAGCATCTTTTCACCTTCTTTTTATATGAAGACCAAGTTAAGTAAAACAAAATATAAGCTCCGCTGGGTAAATTGGAAATACAATTGAGTTAAACGAGCTCTTCCTATTAGTGAGAATAGCAAAGAGCAACCAAAATGAAACTACTGGAAGTGAATCAGCTTGACTTTGAATGACTGGATGTGTGACAAAATATCAATGTGGGGAAAATGTGAACACTGCTGTCTAAGGAGGTTTGCATTTAATAAAATGCTATCGAAAGAAATAGAATATTAAAGCTGCTACTGGGGACAGGTTATCCCCTTAAAGCTGAGAGCCCCAGGCTGTGGAAATCTGCTGGCTCCAGCTACTGGGGAGGTGGGGGGGCACGTAGGTGCTGCAGGCTTGGTGGCAGCAGTGTCCCAAAGTGTGGGTCAGGGGCTACAGAAGTTCACATAAGGTCCAAAGTCCAGGAAATTCTGATAGAAGCCTCTGGGGGCTCCCACACTTATTTAGCCTAAGGGGTAGCAACTCATGGGGTGAGAGTAGTGACAAAAGCCCCATCTCTGGAAGGCCACTGGACTCTAGTTTGTAAAGCCTTCTCTGCTCCTTGTTAGACCACCTCCCAAGTGAAGCTATTCCTGTAGTTTATCCATAGATTGGTGAGGCAAGCAGTAGAGTTAATTACTGTGTTTAGGTTTCACAAAGTAGAGCACATTGAAATTTTTAAATTTTATTTCAAAATAAATTTACACTGAAAAGTTACAAAAATAGTGCAGCTCCCATATATAAATTAACCCACCTTGCTGTAATGTTAACATCTTATATAACCACAGTACAATGATCAAAACCAGGAGATTAGCACTGTTACAGTACTATGAACTAAAGTATAGACAATTACTTAAATATAGAAAGTTCTTGGGCCCCTATCAGACCTAAGGAAGCAGACTCTCTGGGGCAGGGCCTGGGCACCAGTATTTAAATGAGCTCTTCAGGAAATTCTTATGCACACTGAAATGTGAGAAGCCCTACAAATATACTGTGTTATAGTTTTGGTAAAAATCACAGGCAGGCCAACACAAAAATCATCCTTCTGGCCTAAACCCTACCTGAAGCAGCTACTCCCAGTTGGCTGTTTTTGTTCTGTTCTGTTTTGTTTTGTTTTCCTGGAATGTACCTAAAGATTCTCATAATCCAGTGCTTTTTTCTTGGGTATCATTCAAATTGTTCGAAAGATATGACTAATTGCTCCTATAAGACTGTCAAATTAGAGAGGAAAAAGTGGATTCTTGTTTGCAAAGAGTGATAAACACATTCCAATACCAAATATCACTTCCTTTTTCTCTTGTCTTCCAGTATCCTTCTCATAGAAGAAACAATGCTGAAAAAGCAAAAATATAGTATTTATGAGAATTAAGTTGTCATAGACCTATATAAGAAATCTTCTTTCCTGTTATGTCTTAATTTATCAATTGTGTGCATCAGTAGGTATCCATGGCAAACCCCACAATAAATTATAATAATCCGGTTAGGGCAGTATACACTGTGCAATTATGCTATTTTATTTTGTATTTTAAAATTAGGTGTTATTTGCTTCATTATAAAGATACACACTTAGAAAGGAAAGGATAATACTGGGTATTTTGGTCAAGTTTACCCACAATAGCCTAATTCATCTGTACACAGCCTAGCTTCTTCTAGTAGTATATTATACCCTGCCTAAAATAGAGGTCTAGATATATTAAGAGCTCAGTAAACCATTAAAAATACCGAACTTAATTTAGGTCTTATTTTGTGATGTGTACAGTGCTAATAAGCCTTTTGAATATTTATTGCATGTAATCAGTGCTATGCCTCTCAAGAAAAAAAAGGCAGATCTCTGACTTAAGCATTTGCAGATCTCCATGGCAGAAATACTCTGACCACGGCTAATTTCAGGCTACTCAGTGGCTCAACAAGTGGCCTAGAAAAATCCTGAAAATTTAAGTTGATCAAGATCATATGGGCGCTTGGGTGGCTCAGTTGGTTAAGCGACTGCCTTCGGCTCAGGTCATGATCCGGGAGACCTGGGATCGACCCCTGCATCGGGCTCCCTGCTCAGCGGGAAGCCTGTTCACTCCCCTTGCTTCTGTTCCCTCTCTAGGTGTGTTTCTCTCTGTCAAATAAAGAAATAAAATCTTAAAAAAAAAAAAAAAGAGAGTGTGAGCTGACTCCAGTACAGCACTGCGTGCAATCTTCACAGCAAGGCTATGGAGTAGTAGTAGAACTGTTGTATTATTATTAGTGTGTCCATTTTGCAGATGAGAAAACTAAGAGCATAAGGAAGTTAAATAACTTGTTCAGGATCAGGCAGTAAATGGTAGAGCTAGGATGCAATCCTGGGGCTCTGTGAGGTAAAAGCTAACATTGCATTAAACTGATGGTAAATGCCATTAGCAAAAGTGGAGTAAGATGAAGAGTTATGACAGTTCCCATGTGAATCTTCCCAGATGAACCAAAAGCATTCTAGATTTTGGCTTCTTTCCCATTGGAACATGAAGCCATTGCTCCCTTGCTGTGTGACCTAAAGTCTTTTCCTTCTTAGGCTCAGGATGTGTTTATCCTGTGGCTCAGAGCTGAATTCACTGAAGAGCTTGTTTTTTTTGTTTGTTTGTTTTTTGTTTTTTTTTAATTAGTTTCAGAGGTAGAATATAGTGATGCATCAGTTACATTAACACCCAGTGCTCATTACATCAAGTGCCCTCCTTAATGTCCACCACCTAATTACACCATCTACCAACTCATCTCCCCTTC
This sequence comes from Spilogale gracilis, assembly GCA_004023965.1. Lineage (NCBI taxonomy): Eukaryota > Metazoa > Chordata > Mammalia > Carnivora > Mephitidae > Spilogale > Spilogale gracilis. Next base: position 71,366 of record PITA01009363.1, read on the forward strand.
ACCAACCCTCAGTTTGTTTCAGCATCTCTTATGGTTTGCCTAGCTGTCAATTTTCATCTTATTTTATTTTTCCTTCCCTTCCCTGATGTTGATCTATTTTGTTTCTTAAATTCCACATATGAGTGAAATCATATGGTATTTTTCTCTCTCTGACGGACTTATTTTGCATAGCATAGTACCCTCTAGTTCCATCTACACTGTTGCAAATGGAAAGATTTCATTCTTTTTGATGGCTGAGTAATATTACATTTTATATGTATATATGCCACATCTTTATCCATTCATCTGTCATTGGATATCCAGGGTCTTTCCATAGTTAGGCTATTGTGGACATTGCTGTTATAAACATTGGGTTGTATGTGCCCCTGCAAATCATTGTTTGTATCCTTTGGAGAAATTCTTACTAGTGCAATTGCTGGGTGTAGAGTAGTTCCATTTTTAACTTTTTGAGGAACCTCCATACTGTTTTCCAGAGTGGCTGCACCAGCTTGCATTCCCACCAACAGTGGAAGAAAGTTCCCCTTTCTCTGCATCCTTGCCAACATCTGTCATTTCCTGACTTGTTAATTTTAGCCATTCTGACTGGTATGAAGTGGTATCTCATTGTGGTTTTGATTTGTATTTCCCTGATGCCAAGTGATGTACATTTTTTCATGTGTCTGTTAGTCATTTGTATGTCTTAATTGGAGAAATGTCTGTTCATGTCTTCTGCCCATTTCTTGCCTGGATTTTTTGTTTCTTGGGCATCGAGCTTGATAAGTTCTTTATAGATTTTGGATACTAGCCCTTTATCTGATATATTATTTGCAAATATCTTCTCCCATTCTGTAGGTTGTCTTTTAGTTTTGTTGACTGTTTCCTTTGCTGTGCAAAACTTTTTATCTTGATCAAGTCCCAATAGTTCATTTTTGCCTTTGTTTCCCTTGCCTTTGATGATGTTTCTAGGAAGAAGTTGCTGCAGACGAGGTCAAAGAGGATGCTCCCTGTGTTCTCCTCTAGGATTTTGATGGATTCCTGTCTCATATTTAGGTCTTTCACTCCTTTTGAGTTTATTTTTGTGTATGGTGTAAGAAAATGGTCCAGTTTCATTCTTCCACATGTGGCTGTCCAATTTTCCCAACCCCATTTGTTGAAAAGACTGCCTTTTCTCTATTGGACATTCTTTCCTGCTTTGTCAAAGATTAGGTGATCATAGAGTTGAGGTTCTGGGCTCTCTATTCTGTTCCATTGATCTGTCTGTCTGTTTAGTGTCAGTAATTGTACTGTCCTAATGATCACAGTTTTGTAATATAGCCTGAAGTCTGAAATTATGAAGCTTCTGACTTTGGTTTTCTCTTTCAACATTCCTTTGCCTATCTGGGATCTTTTATGGTTCTATACAAATTTTAGGATTATTTGTTCCAGATCTGTGAAAAATATCAATGGAATTTTGATAGGGATTGCATTGAATGTGTATATTGCTTTGGGTAGCATAGACATTTTAACAGTATTTGTTCTTCCAATTCATGCACATGGAATATTTTTCCATTTCTTAATCTCCTCTTCAGTTTCTTTCATAAGTGTTCTATAGTTTTCTGAGTACAGATTCTTTGCCTCTTTGGTTAGATTTATTCCTAGATATCTTATGGTTTTTAGTGTAATTGTAAATGGGATCAATTCCTTTATTTCTCCTTCTTCTGCCTCATTTTTAGTGTATAGAAATACAACTGACTTCTCTGCATTGATTTTATATCCTGTGACTTTGCTGAATTCCTGTATCAGTTCTAGCAATTCTGGGGTGGACTCCAGGGTTTTCTACATAGGGTATCATGTCTTCTGCAAAGAGTGAGACTTTGACTTCTCTGCTGATTTAGATGCCTTCCAGTTTTGGTAGTTTATATGTTCCTGGGAATGCATCCATTTTGAAGAGTTTGCTTTTTACTTGAAAGTTTGCCTATGATCCCTATGGGCAAATATCTCCTTAGGGAATAATAATAATAATAATGGGAATTATAGTTGTCATTGTTTGGATGCTTACAATGTGCCAGGCACTCTACATTCTACACTCAGTTCCATTGCATTTCATTCTCATGACCTCTCTTTAAGGTAGCATTATTATTATTCCCATTTTACATGTGGAAAAACTATAACACAGATAAACTTAATACATTTTCCCCCAAAATCACATAACTAATAACTATCAGGTCCAAGATCGAAGAAACACATGGGTTTTTTGAGCCTGAACTCTTAATCCTGATGTCATCCCCTTTCGTCCCTAGATACTCCAGCCAAGAGCACTGGCTGATCTTACATTCCAGCAGCCCAACTCCATTTTATAGTCCTTAAAGTGCTTTTCTGATACATTTTAAAGGCCTCTCTTCCTACCTATCCATGGTTTGCTCCCTTTGTCTTAGTTAAAGCAGGTGTTCACTGTGAACAGAAGAGCTCACATACCTCCTCATTACTCCAGGATGGCTCTCCAAGTTCACCTATAAACCTCCCATGTTGTTAACCATTGTTCATAGATGGCACTCATAGAACTCAGTAATGTTAACTGAAGGTTAACATTTCATATAATGGGATGGGACACAAGTCACTAGCCTACCTTTAATATTGAGGGGCATGGAACAACAATGCTAATAAAGTCCACATACAGTTCATCTAAATATTTAGAATTATAAATCAAGCCAGTAAGCCATTAAACTAAGTATATACTCTGTCTTCGTAGTGGCTTAGGAGGTCAGTTTTTAATATGAGAATTATTGAATACCTCCAAGTTTCTCATAGTAGAGCAGGGAGAACTGGCCTCCAACAAAAAGGCTGCCTGTTTTCTTCCCACCCCCCAGCTTTCTCCCTAAACACATGATTGTGAACCCTAGCCCTAGCCCACACATCCAAGCTTGAGCCCCCTCACCAGCAAAGAAGCCCCATAGCCAGGCCTTGGCTCTAGGGGTACACACAATGAAGCTGTGGCCCACCCCGGGAAGGTAGCTCAAAGGAGAAGGCCTATGTTGGCCCTGGATGTGAGTTCAGGGCAGTTGGCTAGGTAACTCCAAGACTCAGGCACCAAGGGAGGCCCCGAGTCTAGGGGAGCCTGAGCACAGCCTGCACAGCACAGGACTCAGGGTCAAGTAGCCGCTTGCATTGATCTAGTTAGTCCTGACAGCAGGAGCTTTTGAGTGTGCTCTTCCTGGGACCCAACTTTGACCCTTTGAACATTAATTTTGAATGATTCCAGTATTTGACAAAGAGATGAAGCAAGGTGAGGTAGCAATCTAACATTTACAAAAACTGCCATCATTATGAGCTAAAATTCACCTTTCCGGGCCCCTAATGTCAACAAGACCAAAGTGAAAGTTAATGCAGTTTAATCCAATTTGGTTAATTCCTTATAATAAGCATTGTGACATTCCAAAAAAAACTTAGTTTTAACTGAATAGAGGATTCCTCAACGCTTTTTTACATACAATTTGAGTTATTTAGTGCTGGTTTTTCCAAAGCTCCTCTCTTGAATATGTAAATTATTTGAATAATTTTCTTTATTTTAGTTCACTTGAGTGTAAAAGCAGATGATCTCCTAAGCTTAAAGGTTTCATACTTAAATTTTCTAAACCTTAGCAGCAGAACAACTGAATAAAGCCAGTAAGTACCTTGACAGAGACAAGGAGTGTCCATGGGGTTTTGGAGCATGCACACATCTGAGGCTTGACTGGCATCTGTGTGGGGAGGTCTCAATGAAGCAACCAGGTTCAGCTCACACTGCTCTCTGGCATGGAAGTTCTCTAGCTTTTTTCTGCCTCGGACTCACCTGGAGGGCTTGTTGAAAATGCATCAGAGTGTTGGGGCCCACCCTGAAAGCTTCTGAATCAGTAGGTGTGGGCAGGGGAAGCCTCCGAGTCTTCAGGTTTAACAAGTTTCCAGGGGACCCCACTTTGAGAACCACTGCTCTAGGGTTTTTTACGGCCATGTACTGTATTCACAGCATGACTTCAATCTATCATTGCTTTTCTTCCCACCTACTTAGTTACATAATTGATTGCCCATCCTCCTACCAAGTAACCATATAGGAGATTAAATTTAGCTAGGTAAGCAATTTGCACACCAAAAAAAGAAAACACTACAATCACATACAGTTTTTCAAGTTAATGGCCAATTTTAAAGGTTTGAATGATAATACCTTTCTTCTTATCCTTTTCTGCTATAAACAAAACCCTGGACACTCTGTTCAGCCTTGTATTCCTCCTAGACAGCTTTGCCTCCCAGAGATGGCTTATGGGAACTCATGTCCAAAAGTACTGACTTTTATGATTAGCCTAAATAACCAAACACCTCTAACTTTCCTCCAGATTTGTTCCTTGGGATGTTACCTAAACCCTTGCTTTTGCTTTCAGCAAATTATAACCTCTAACAACACAGTTACTTATCCATGTAAAGGACCAGCACCTATGTGACTGGCTGTGATAAGAAAGCCACATGTTTCAAGCACAGACCCCCGGTATTTCAGCAAAGCTCCCTAAATAAACCAAGGGAAGCTGAAAGCAGCCACCTGTTTAATTCCTAAAAGATTGTTAAGGTTTGGAACCACTCTGTCTATCACTCAAACCATATATTTTTTTTCTCCCTCCAATCGGGGTCTCTGTTTCTTCTTTGTAGCCCTTGTCCTTTTTGACCACATCTGCCAGTGGACATCCTGAATTTCTTGGGCAGTTTGGTTGTGGTGTCTCTGCAGGGCAGGGAGTCAAGGCCCAAAATGAGACATAGTGTCACATCGATCCTAAATATATACTTAAAAATAAATTTAAGGGGTGCCTGGGTGGCTCAGTTGGTTAGGTATCTGCCTTTGGCTAAGGTCATGATCCCAGGGTCCTGGGATAGAACCCTACACGGGGCTCCCTGCTCAGTGGGGGGTATACTTCTCCTTCTCCCCATGCTTGTGATCTCTCTCAAATAAATAAATAAAATCTTTAAAGAAATTTTAAAGGTTAAAAAATAAATTTAATTTAAAACGTCTTATTCAACTACTCAATTTCTGTACACCATCCACAACTATAACTTTACTAAAATGTTTAACTTTTCCAGTAAGTAACTTTCTGCCCCTCTTCAAGGAGAGAAAAATCCCAAAAGGTCAATTTTAAAGTTAAAACCAATTTTCTTATAGTAGCTCACGGTCTATATCATATTGTACATTTTGCAGTATTTCTTGAGCTTTCTGGTTTGATCGCTAATGTCCACAACACACCACTGGCCTCCTCAATCACATTCTACACGTTTGTTCTCCTTCTACTTATTGATCATGCTGAGGCAAATGTCCTCACTGACTCAGCTTGCATTGACAGCCATGCTCTGTTTACGACCAAAGCCACAGTGATCATGTGACACCCGACATGTCTTCCCTAAAACACACACAAATGTTGATGTCACTCAAGGCACAAGTCTGTTGAATGGACCAGAGTCCTCATTCATTTTGCTGATTTTGTAGAGGATTTTGGTCTAGCAATATTTCACTTGCACAGCTTTTCATACAGATTTTTAAAGCTAAATTATTTTTATTTTAAACAAAAATCTATTTTTTCCAATGCAGCATGTTTAAGTTAGCATCACTTACTTTGTGAATGAAAATATTTATGTATGATTTACTAACTAAAATTCATACCATATTCTGTGCTTTTTCTGTTAGATGCTTTTAATTGTGAAGAATAGAGAACTCTGGGGATGTCTGGGTGGCTCAGTCAGTTAAAAATCTGCCTTCAGCTCAGGTCATGATTCCAGGGTCCTGGGATCAAGTCCTGCATCAGGCCCTTGCGCAGCGGGGAGCCTGCTTCTCCCTCTGCCTGTGGCTCCCCCTAATTGTGCTGTCTTTCTCTCCTGGACAAATAAATAAGTAAAATATTTTTTAAAAATATCCTAGCCAAAAAGAAAAACAAAAAAAGAATTGAGAACTCTGGTTTTCTCAGATTGAAGAAGTCTATTGTAAGTCTTCTTGCCCAAATGAGGAAACAGGGATCTTAGAAACACAGCTAGGACACATGGGGACTCAGAAAAATCAAGTTCTGAAACCTCACAGAATAAGTTATCAGTCAGCGCTGGTAGGTACTGGACGCGTGGGCTATTCAGGATACAGGTGGCTCCTAGATCCATGTAATTGTGCAACCCTCTCCATGGCTGGCTACATAATTTGCAGGTGCAGACTGAAAATGTGGAGTCTTTAGATCAAAAAGCAAGGAAATTGCCATTCTAGGTCCTAAGACATAAAGCTTTTTCCTTTATTTATTTATTCAAATTTTCATGAATCTTTTTAATATATGATTTAATATCATTCTAAGTAAAGTGTCAGCATGGTTTTTACCATTCATCTTTTTATGATTCAACGCCAGTTTTAAATGTTGCTATAAAAGCACTTAACTCATAGTGGAATCATCAAACTTGCACAATTCCTGTTTTGTAGTTCCTATGGGCATATATATTATGTTCCTACCAGAGCAGTGAACATGCTACACAAACCTAATCCGGTTGCTTTTATTTCACTTCTTCATTTGTACACATCCTACCAACCCCCTCTACCTTCAGCCTCCCAATGAGCAGGAAAGGACTGAAAGACAAAGGACTGGGTTGGTAGCTTTCCTTTCCTTCCATTTTCAGTGCAAGTGATTGACCAACACGGGGAAGCAATATGGATGAGAAAGGATCTGATAGGGTTCCCCACTCGTTTGTGGGTTTTTTTTTTTTTAAGATTTTATTTATTTGACAGAGAGAAACACAGCCAGAGAGGGAACACAAGCAGGGGGAGTGAGAGAGGGAGAAGCAGGCTTCCCGCCAAGCAGGGAGCCGGACGTGGGACTCGATTCCTGGTCTCCGGGATCATGACCTGAGCTGAAGGCAGTCGCTTAACCAACTGAGCCACCCAGGTGCCCCT
>PITA01009364.1:0-78361 GCA_004023965.1 Spilogale gracilis
GAAATGATGTGTGGAAACAGAAATTTTGCTATAGCCTTTGAAATATTTGTATCAGTGAATATTGTAGCAACCATAAGACTGATATGGACTTTTTTTGCAAAACGTCTTTTAAAAAAGATTTTATTTATTTATTTGACAGAGAGAAACACAGCCAGAGAGGGAGCATAAGCAGGGGGAGTGAGAGAGGGAGAAGCAGGCTTCCTGCTGAGCAGGAAGCCCGATGTGGGGCTGGATCCTGGGTATCCGGGATCATGACCTGAGCCGAAGGCAGTCGCTCAACCAACTGAGCCACCCAGGCGCCCCTTTTGCAAAACTTTTAAGGAGCAATCAAGAATCAGAATATAAAATCCTAACTCAGCATGCCAGTTGGGACACTGTAATTGCTTGGCCTGCCATCTCAAAAATCTTTCTAATTCAGCCACAGTAGGCATGTTACCTTCTTTTGACTGTGACCTCGGTTCCTTTGTTAATGACACTCTCTCCCTACCTCTGTCCCACCTTCCCTACTGATTCATCAACCCTTAGCTAGGATCATCTGATTCGTAAGTATTTCTCTGGTCTCCCTGGCCATTATTAAATTCTTTCTCCCCTGCGTTGCTATACATTATTTTTGAAATTTCATTCTTATTTATTACTTATCAGTTATGATCTATTATTCATTGTATGAGGGAATAAGTGATATATTTGTCTTTTGTCATTGTTATTTGTGTTGTGCAAATTTTATCTTCTTCTGAGGACAAAGATAGTGTGTTTTGGTTTTTCTCCTACTCAGTGCTTCTCACCACCCCTTTTACAAAGTAAGAATGAAATAACTATTAGTTAAATTGAATTGTACTGAGCTGGCATTATGAAGCTTTTAGTCTAATTGGGAAAAAAGACACACAGATTAAACAATGTAAAGAGAGTGGCAAAGAATCAGAATTAGGACTACAAAATAATATGGGATAAAATGAATATCTGAATTGGGGAAATACACTATAAAATTATTTTGGCTGAGTAGGGGACAATCAGAAAAGATTTTTAGATCTACCTCTTATGCTAAATCTTTAAGAATTTTTTTTTTTACTCCAGTGACTAACATATTCACAAATTTATTTTAAAAATGGAATATTTTCAATTCCGGAGGATTAAGTGAGAGAGACTATGTTATATACATTTTACAGAGACATAAATTGATATAAACTTTATGAAACATGGTTTGGTTTTATCAGGAAAATTTTGGAAAGCCCATAACTTCACTCCAGTTATTTCACTTCAAACAGGATGGGGTGACAAAACACATTGTGAAGGTCCTCTTGGGGTTTGGTTGATGGGGAACAGTGTCCCTGAGGTAGGAGAGAGCTTGTTGTGACTTCCATTTACTTCCTTATGCTTTTCTGTATTTTAACTTTTCTATAATAAGCATGAAATCTGTGTTAGAGTTAGAAAAAAAATTAACTCAATAAAAAGCATATACACAGTCACAATTGCATAGAATGGTGTGAGCTACCTAAGAATTAATTTTAGGAAGGAAGAAAGGAAGGAAGAAAGGAAGGAAAGGATGAACAAAGAAAGAAGAAAGGGTCACGTATATGATTCACTCACCTCAGCTCCCTGGTAGGTACTTAACCTCAAGATCTTCCACACCTTGAATACCTGTTAACTTTTACCTCATGTGTATTGAGGATCTCCACTGGAATATAAATTGAGATTCCAATGTGGGGCATTAAATAATTTAGTACACATAAATTCCTTAAAAGAGTGCCTTGTACCTAGAAGGTAGGGTGATCAAGTTACTTCACTTTACCCAGGACTGGTCCCAGTTTTATAACAGTCCCTGACAGACCAAGAGTGCTGGTCACCCTGTTAGCAGGTACTTTTAATAATAAACCAGGGTGTGGGACTACCAAATATTTTTGAATGAGTGTTTTTATCTGGAGAGGAGGGGAGGTTTTTGCACTAGTAGTTCAGAGAAGCAGGGCTGGTGGGCCACCATCCATGTACATCTCTGAGACATTAGTTCCCTATGCTGAATTCTGTCCAACCCCTACATAAGACCCCTTCAGAAGCTGAAGAGGTGATTTTCACAAAAGCCTCATAAGGTAAGCAAGGCTTCGGTAACTGAGAGGAGTTGAGAAGGGAGAAATATTCCTCACTTCTGTTGGGAGTATCGCACAGCATTAGTGAAGAGAAAACACAAATAATTTAGGGCCACCTCAACTGAATATTTAGGTTTGCTTCTTTTGAAGCTGCTTAAGTCTTTGAAATTTTGGACACACATATTTTCACCTTAGGTAGCTTTATTAATTTTCTCATTGGTTTATTTACTTTAAACATATGATATATTATAGCAATATGATTGAAATTGGAGGAAGTTAAAAATACACAATCACAGGATTCTAATGTAATAGATATTATCTATTGTCCTTTCAATATTTTTAATATGCATTTTAAATAGTCATAAATATAAGATGCTTGCAAGTTATATATCTATATATATATATATATATATAAAAGATTTTTCCTTTCTTTTAAAGATTTTATTTATTTGAGAGAGCATGAGCAAGGGGGTGTGGCAGAGGGAGAGGGATAAGCAGACTTCCCTCCCACTGAGCAGTAAGCCTGACATGGCCTTGATCCCAGGTTCCTGTTTGTCATCATTAGCCATCAGGGAAATTCAAATTAAAACCACACTGAGATACCACCTTACACCAGTTAGAATGGCCAAAGTAACAGGACAGGACAAAACAGGTGTTGGAGAGGATGCGGAGAAAGGAGAACGCTCTTATACTGTTGGTGGGAATGCAAGTTGGTGCAGCAGCTTTGGAAAACTGTGTGGAAATTGCTCAAAAAATTAAAAACAGAGCTACCTTATGACCCTGCAATTGCACTACCAGGTATTTACCCCAAAGATACAGATGTAGTGAAAAGAAGGGCCATATGTACTTCAATGTTCATAGCAGTAATGGTCACAATCGCCAAACTGTGGAAAGAGCCAAGGTGCCCTTCAACAGACGAATGGATAAAGATTTGGTCCATCTATACAATGGAATATTATGCCTCCATCAGAAAGAATGAATACCCAACTTTTGTGGCAACATGGAAGGGATTGGAGGAGATTATGCTGAGTGAAATAAGCCAAGTAGAGAAAGTCAAGTATCATATGGTTTCACTTACTTGTGGAACATAAGGAGTAACATGGAGGACATTAGGGGAAGGAAAGGAAAAGTGAACTGGGGTGAATCAGAGAGAGAGTTGAAGAATGAGAGACTTTGGACTCTGAGAAACAAATCGAGGGTTTTGGAAGGGAGCAGGGTGGGTGACGGGTGAACCTAGGGGTGGGTATTAAGGAGGGCATGAATTGCATGGAGCACTGGGTGTGGGGCATAAACAATGAATCTTGGAACACCGAAAAAATAAAACAAATTATTAAAAAAGAAAACACGAGCTGAAAGCAGATGCTTAACTGACTGAGCCCCCCAGGGACCCCAATCTTTATCTTTTTAAAATCAGTTTTAAGTTCAGAGCAAAATTGGTCAAAAGGTACAAAGATTTCTAACAAACATCCTGCTCGTGCATGTGCATAACCTCCCCTATTATCAACATTGCCCACCAGAGTGGTATGTATGTTACAATTGTTGAATCTACACGAATATACCATAATCACCCAAAGTCCATAGTTTACATTGGGTTTCACTCTTGGTGTTGCATTTTCTATGGGTTTGGACAAATGTATGACATAGATCCATCATTATATAATTAATCACACTGAATAGTCCTAAAAGTTCTCTGTGTTACACCCCTTGATACCCCCTCACCTAATCCTTTTACTGTCTCCATAGTTTTGTTTTTTCTTGAATGTCATATAGTTGGAGTCATATATTTTGGAATGCAAAATCAATTTCTCAGTTTGAAAAAAATCAATTATTGTTATTCATCAAGATAATCGTATGGGACACCTGGGTGGCTCAGTCAGTTAAGTGGCTGCCTTTGGCTCAGGTCATGATCTCAAGGTCCTGGGATTGAGTCCCACATTGGGCTCCCTGCTATGCAGGGAGTATACAACCTTCCCAGATTGGCTTTTTTTTTTTTTTTTCATTTAGCAATATACATTTAAGATTCCTCACTTTCTAAGACTTTTCATGGCTTGACAGATTACTTTTTTTTAGTGATGAATAATATTCTATGACTGGATGCATGATCTGGATGTACCACAGTTTCTTTATCCATTCACCTATTGGAGAACTTCTAGATCATTTCCAAGCTTCAGCAATTATGAATGAAGCTCTTACCACCATCTGTGTGCAGGTGGACATAAATTTTTGACATCTTTGGGTTAATACCAAGGAGTGGATTGCATAGTAAAAGTATGTTTAGCTTTTTTTTTTTTTCAAGAAACTGCCACACTGTATTTCAAAGTAATCGCATCATTTTGCATTCCCACCAACAATGAATGAGCGTTCCTGTTGGTTCACATCCTCACTAGCATTTGGTGCTGTGAGTGTTTTAGATTTTGATCATTATGAGAGGCATGTAGTGGTATTCTTGTTTTAATTTGAATCTCCTGGTGACATATGATCTGGAGCATCTTTTCATATGCTTATTGGCCATCTTATATCTCCCTTGGTGAGGTTTCTCAAGATCTTTAGTAATATTAATTTGGTTGTTTTCTTATTATTGAGTATTTTAGTAGTTCTTTGTATATTTTTGATAATAGATCTTAATCAGGTATGTCTTTTGCCAAGTATTTTCCCCCAGTCTGAGGTTTGTCTTTTCAATTCCTTGACAGTGTCTTTTGCAGAGCAGAATATTGTAGTTCCAATGAATTTTGCTATTGATTCTTTCTTTCATGGATTGCATTTTTGGTGTTGTATAAAAAGGCATTGCCAAACCCAAGATCATCTAGATTTTTTTCCTATGTAATATTCTAAGAGTTTCACAGTTTTGAATTTTAAGGTTTATGACTAAATGTAGGTCTATGGCCCATTTGGAGTGAAATGTTTATGAAGAGTATACAATTTATGTGTAGATTCATTTTTTGCATATACATGTTCAGCTGTTTCAGCATCCTGTATCTTTATTTATTATATCATACACATTATTTCTGGTTCTCACATATCCTTTGCTATCATCATTTTTAAAGGTTATGTAACATTTCACCATTAAGATTATGCCACGGAGATACTTTCATTTCTTATCAAAAGAAACAACATCTTTGTGCATAAAGCATTTGTATTTCAGAATATTTTCTTTTTTTAATTTAATTTAATTTTTTCAGTGTTCTAAGATTCATTGTTTATGCCGCACACCCAGTGCTCCATGCAATACATGCCCTCAGTACCCACCACCAGGCTCACCCATCCCGTGAACCCCTTCCCTCCAAGACCCTCAGTTTGTTTCTGAGTCCAAAGTCTCTCATGTTTTGTCTCCCTCCCTGAATTACCCTATTTCCCATTTCCTTTCTTTCTCCTACTGTCCTCTATATTACCCTTATGCACCACAAGTAAGTGAAACCATGCGATACTTGACTTTCTCTTCTTGGCTTATTTCACTCAGCATAATCTCTTCCAGTCCAGTCCATGTTGCTACAAAAGTTGGATATTCATCCTTTCTGATGGAGGTGTAGTATTCCATTGTATATATGTACCATATCTTCTTTATCCATTCATCTGTTGAAGGGCACCTTGACTCTTTCCACAGTTTGGCAATTGTGGCCACTGCTGCAATGAACATTGGGGTACATATGGCCCTTCTTTTCACCACATGGCACCCTAATGTCTTTGATCTATTTTGCTACTTACTTAAAAATGCCCATTAGTAATTTCAAGCACCAACAGTAGGTTATGACATCTAAAGACAAAACAAAACAAAAAAGTGGGATGTTTTATTTTGCTTGTATTAATATTGAACATTTTTATCATGTTTGTTTACTAGTTGTATGTCTTCTCTTGTAAATTTATTTTCATATCTTTGCCCACTTATCTATCAGTAAATTGTCTTCTTTGACAAGTATTCTTCTATTTTTAATACGGTCTTTTAGGTCTTTTTTCATCTTGTTGTTTTATAAAAGCAGTTTCTACTCTGCTTTTCACCTTTGCATTTTGTTTATACTTTTTAACCTGCATAAAGTTTACATTTTTACATAGTAACCTACTGAAATATATTTTTTTCTTTTTCTAATTTCTTCTCTTACTTTCCCACTTAGAAATCTATTTTCCTTCCATGTCTTAAATATTCTATTCTGCTTATATCTAGTTTTCATTGTAAAATATAATTCAATTTTTTATATATATCTGAATTTAAGTTACTCTATGGAGATATTTGAGACACTAATTTTTTTCTTTTCCAATTTTTTACCCTTTAAATGTACTTCAGTGTGAACTCAATGACATTTTAAAATAACAAAATGCCATTCACATTTACACCTCATTTACTACTGTGGAACTATGTTTTAAGCTAAAATAATAAAGCAATGCCTATTTTGATAAAAACAAGCCATTTTACAAATGGCTTAAATTATAAATTATTTGATTATTTTTGTATACATTTGGTTTATATACATAACAAAAACTTAGAAAGAAATAATATCTGCCCCAAACATGATGAATATTTACAAATATTCATTTTGAGATTTTAGGTTGTTTTATCTCATTTCCACTGGTCCTTACTGTATTTTAGGGCTCCCTGATTAAAAGGAGATGTAAATTTTAATATGTTTGGCAAAATTCTCAGTAAAAAAATTAATAAAAAGTATATATTGTTTTATACCTGGGGTGGGAGGGTGGGCAGTGTAATTGATGACAAGACATGGGGTCTGCTTATATAAATAGTATAGAAGGAATACATATATTTTTTTAAAAAATGGATCAAGAGACCATGATATAAAAAATATTATGGGGCTATAAGGAGCCTGAGGGGGCATCTGGTTCAACTGGCTCATCAGATTTGAAATAAAAATAATAGCCAGGAATATTAATTTGACATTATAACCCAGAGACTGTACTAAGTGCATTACTTCATTTATTTGTCAGTATCGTCTCCTGTGTACTCCCAGTTTACAAATGAGGACATTTAGGTGTCATGCCATCACTTCAGCACAGTCATGAGGAAACTGGCTTCCAAAGAAGAAAATTGACTTTTCAAAAATCACAGATGAATCAAGATTTTCAAACTCCCTGAGATATGCCAATTCCTGCTGTAATTTTTTTAAAGATGTTATTTATTTATTTATTTATTTATTTATTTATTTATTTGAGAGAATGAAAGAGAGAGGCATGAGAAGGGGAAGGCCAGGGGGAGAAGCAGACTCCCCGCTGAGCAGGGAGCCCAATGCGGGACTTGATCCCAGGACTCCCGGATCATTACCTGAGCTGAATACAGTCATCCAACCAACTAAGCCACCCGGGTGCCCTTATTTATTTATTTGACAGAAAGAAAGCACAGGCAGGGGTGGCAGAAGAGGGAAAAGCAGGCTCCCCACTGAGCAAGTAACAGGATTCAGAACTCAATGCCAGGACCCTGAGATCATGACCTGAGCAGAAAGCAGTCGCTTAACCAACTGAACCACCCAGGCACCCCACTGGTGCAATTTTTGTTTGATGTGACTGGTGTGAGACAGTACACACACACACACACACACACACACACATACACACACACACAAATATACACATATCCATACTTTTCTGATAAAGTCCTTCCTTTTTTCTTAATAAAATATTTCCTAGTCTCACATTAAGTACCCAAAATATACAATGTACAAATACAGAAAATTATTAATGCATTCATACTCCTTTAAAGATCCCCATATAGTAAAGTGGTTTGTAACTGTCACAGTTATGACAGGGGAAAGTAAAATAAGTAATTATAATTAGCTGTCATGCTCATGTGTTCCTGGCACATCTGTTCAACATAATTGGATGACTCCTTGTGCTCCAGTTTGCTGTTATGGGCTCAAATTCTGGCTCGATTTCATGCCGTGTCATCACATTCTGCAGTTATCATTGACATTTTTTCCATTAGTGTAGCTCCCTGAGGGAGTACCCTATGTCGGCCATATCATTCTGTATTTTCTACTCTGGTAATGATGTCAAGAAATGCATTGCTACCACGTTGGCTCCCCACCAAAATACCACGGATAGTTGTAGCCCACATATGATTTAAGTGAAGGGGGGGTTTGGAGTAAAGTCACTTGTGGTTCATCTTTTGTCTCCTGAAAACTAGTGGATCACTTTTAGGCAAGTTACTGAATCTTTCTAATTCCCTAATTTCTAATTTTACCTCTCTGTACCTGGGGGTAGGGATCCACAGAACCTTAGGGTTTTATAGAGATTTACATTTACTGAATGTAATTGTTTCTCAAGAAATATAGTTTCTTTTCCAAAGGCAGGTTTCTTTTCAAAGACTTTGGGCAGTCCTTGAGATCTTACTTGCTTCCTTATCACAGCTGAGTTTTAATATAAGAACTTCTTTTACCTTAATTCTTCCTTGCATATTAACATGCCATTCCTAATTAGGTCCTCATCTCTTCTGGGAAAGTTGGCTAAGTACTAAGCATTCACATAACACAATCTAAGGTTGCATCATAGTCTAGAGAAAGACCACTATAATTTTCCATTCTTCTCTAGTTGACTTCTGCTTATTAACATTATTGGTTGAAGACAGAATTCCGTAGTGGGAACAGAAGGGAAGGAAAGGAAATATTTCAGCTTATGAAAGTCCCAGAGCCATCTCCGAAGGCCATGGCTTCCCACATGTTAGGTGCCAAACGTTGGTCTTCATGCTGACCCTTCTTACATACTTGGATATATGGAGCAAAAATTTGAAGAAACTGTAGCAGATAGATTTTTACAGTGGTGAAATATGATGGAAAAGACTCTGGGCTCATCATTCAGAGAAACCATCTGGGCCAAAGTAACTGTCTGTGGAGGGAAAAAATAAATCATTTTCAAAAATCCCATTGCTCCCAAATTTGGTCCAATGCCACTGTCTGGAGTGCCAAGTATTCCATCTGGCAAGAGCAAGTCATGGAAAAGCACAAAGACAATTTACCCAATTGGCCTGGGCAGAAAGTTTATTCTTCAGTTATTTTTTCTGTGTGGTTCAGACAGCTCTGCACTAGGATTCACAGTCAGAGAGGGTTCAAGTAGGCAAAAACACACCTCAGGTGAGTAGCAGTAGAATTTGCAAATAAGTTTATCTCACTCTTTTATTGCTCCTGTTTAAAATCCCTCTTTCCCAACAGATTAACCTTATTTAGTGGTTTTCAAAGAGGAGCTTCCTGAGAGGATCATAGAACCAGTTATAGAGTAAGTTGATATTTAAACTTACCATTAAAAAATATCAGAGACCTTTGACAATTCATAATTTGACAGCCTTGCTTCGTGAATGAGCTGCCGTGGTGAGTGCAATTAATTGATGACTTCCTTATCTCTATCATCTTCTACTATTTTTAGGCAAAGGCTTCATTTGAACAGGAGTCAACTTTCCCTTCAGTATCCTTGGAAACCAAACAATCCAATGATTTTGCTGTGTTGGTGAAAGAACCTATTTCTTGGGACCTTGCCATTTCGAGGATTAAAATGATAAGGGCCCCAAAGAAGGAATTTTTCCAACAGCAAATCAATTTAGGTACCTTTCAGAGAGTTTCTTCTAGAAATCTGTTTTAGAACAGTTGAATACGCTTAATGTCATTTCGGAACTAGGACGCACAGCTCTGATAGAGAAGTTCTAACCAGCATACTTCAGAGCTATCTCCAGCTGGTTATTTGTACTCCATGGAATGCATGTTCTGTACTCTAGAGGCATGAATCACTTGTTCAATTAAAAATAGTATTTCCCTAGCAATCATTTGATCAAGAATGGAAATAAGTTGTGGGTGAAATTGTGGCCATTTACATTCCTATCTTGGAAGCGGGCCTGTAGTTCTGTGACAGTGTATACACATATTGACCAACTTTTGTCTATGAAACATCAACTTTAGAATTAATGACTGTAGATTATTTTTTTAGAATTTCCTTAAAACTAGGTCAAGGCTTTCCAATGGGGGAGTTAAATGCATGCTTCTCATTGTATAATTTAGGGGGGGAAATCAGATGCCAAGAGAAAAGCGTATTAAGCATCTGGTGATAAATAATTCTTCATCAAATTGTATCTGAGTCTTGTTTTATTTACTCAAAATGAATACACTTGTTCCATAGGATTATAGTGTGGAAATTATCTGATTGATGACAACCTCTATTTCACAATCCAGCTTGAAGAATCATTTTACCCAAATTATCAGGTGTGTCCATCCTGTCAGTCAATGCACTAATTTTTCAATTCTTTCTTAGATATCTCCAATATGTCAATTATTCCATAGAGCCGGGGGATATTCCCTTGTGATATAGAACTTTAAAATGTTCATTATTATTTGAGAAAAATGTGTATAAATTAATACTTTAAACACAATGCATATAAAATTGCAAAAGAAACAGAAAATACATTAGCTAATTTTTCTATACAGATTTGATCTCTGACTTTAGATTGAAGCATGAAAAAGTAAAAAAAGAAAGAGAAAAAATGAGGGTAAGTCTAAATGAAGGTGGGAATATGCAAAAGACACTGTCTTGTGAAAGCTTGGGATATTGTGGAAAATACGTAAATGGTTCAATAAAACTGAGCATGGGATAAACGGCTATAAAGGAAGTTAAAAGGGCCTCTTGTGCAATGTAAAGGCATTCTGATTTAATTGTTTGAGTGTAGATACTTAAGGAAGAATTTTAAGCAGAAAAATGCTAAGATCCTGGGTGTGTTTTAGAAGAATGAGATATAAGAAAGGGCTCGTAAAAGGGGAGGCAGTGGGGACAGAATGTGTGAGATAGTGGGAACCCCCAAAGAAAGAGGGTTCGGCCTGAAATTGAAATCTGGGCAGATGGAACTGAGAGAAGTGATGGTGAGAATGTGTGTCATCGCTGAGGTCAGTAACAGAAGTCAGAGAATAGAGGAGTCAAAATAGATACTTGCTTTGTGTTCTGGCTTCCTTCAACTACATAGTTATTTCTCTATTATTATTTATTTATTTATTTGGATGAAGGTGTTCTAACATGAAGCCAGCAGGAAGGAGGGGAAATAATGATGTACAGTTTAGGTGGAGATGGGGTGCACTATCCTTTTGGATAACTAGTATTCCTATCATCCCACATCTGTTTAGTGGCTATTTTAAAATCAGAATGTTGGACTTTGCCTTTGATTTCTTAAATATCACTGACATTATTTGGAATTTTGATTTTGTTGTGTCTTATGTTGGCTGTATCTTCCAACTTCTTGCCATCGAAAGGTGAGGGGCAATATTTGTGCATATAGGATTCACAGATACAGCTTTCACTGAATGACACTAGAAATACTGTGCTGTTGAACAAAACTAATTACTTCATTCCTCAGAGACACCAAGAAACCAATGGAGTTATTCAGAGGTCATAAATCTACTGCAAAGTGCTGTAATTTAGACCAAGGCCATAAAGGGAGGTTATATTGAGTGCGTTTGCTTAAATCAATAGCTTGTAATTTCACATTATATCTATAAAAATCCAGCACAGGTAGCTGAAAGTGTACTTCACACACTATTGATTAATGATAGCTTAATGTCCTTATGTGAAGCTCAAGATGATATTTCTGCTTTCAATATTTATCTTGGTATGGTATATTGACATCAAGGGAATCAAGTTTATTGTATTATTTTAAAAATGGTTAGGAATGAAGAGATACTTGTATTATAGGCTTGATCATGTTTTATTAGTTAACTAAAATCAGCTGTAATCAATAGGATGCTTACTACATGTTAGTTATTAATCATCTAAATTGGTAATTTTGGGTAATTCTCATAATGGTGGCATGATTTTAGTGCTGTAAGTAATCCTATCACATGGTTGAAAAAACTCACACTTAGGATGTGGCACTTTCTCAAGATTTTTAGATAACTCAGTATATATTTGAACCCAGATCTGTGTAGCTACATAACCTGACCACTTCACTGAATACTATGATATCATCTGTTAATAATCCTTAGGAATAACAAATATATTTATTTTTCAGAGTTTCTGAACTTGAGAAACTTGAAAACTCAAAATCCACAGTCTGACAAACACAAGATGAATTCACTTATGAGCAGAGAGTGGTATAAAACTCTTTTACTGTGTATTTTAAAACAAAAATGGGAAAATTACAGGGACAATGAGGTTCAACCATAGAAATTTTCCAACTGAGAGAAGACATTAAATTTTCTGTAAGCAAATGTGGTTCTAATTGTTGATGCTATCTGAGGTATTTAGCTAAACTGGATGCTCTTTTGAGACCTTGTTCATTATTTTTGTCTCAGTTCAATTCAATAGCCATCTCAGCAGGGATCTAAAACTATAATACTTAACTGATCACCAGTCTTGCTCCTAAATTCATCTTTATTCCTGCAGGCTGAGATCTATTCCTACAAACTGAGATCTATTTTCTAATGTTATACCCTTTACCTGTTGTTCAAGAGGGGATTAGCGTAGATGGTATAAGAGATTTGTGGCTACTCATGGGACGAGAGTTCAGAAATTGTCTTCACCTTTTTATTTGAAATTGAATCCTATAGCACAAGGCCTATAAATCGATTCATATTACAGTGCAAAAACAATGCCCAAACCCAAAACTTGTAGAAATCTTATTCATATACCTTTTCAATAACTTCTTTTCATCTCTCCTTTAGAGCAAACAACCAAAACCTTATTGGTGTTTTTTCCATTTAATCAGTGTCTGTGAAATTGTGACTCACATAAAGAAAACTGCAGATCAATACCTACATCCCCCAGGGCATATGTATTACTTTAGTTTTAAAAAAATACCCTAGATATTTTACTATTTCTAGTTCTTCTTGTAAAGGGAGAACTTAAAAGAAACATTCTTAACCACTGTGGACCATATAGGAAATAGTGTTAAGCAATTGTAGACTTTTGAGGCATTAAGCAATGAGCTGTCCGGAAAAATAAATAAATAATTTCACAAGGAGAAAAGTCCTTGGGAATTGAGATCTACTAGACAATGCATCAAAGGGGGCAAAAGAAAAAGAAAGTCAGGTAGTTTACAGTAAGATCTGGGGAGATAAGATCCTGACTATCCCATTTCTCACGATTAAGAAACAAGGAGAACAATATGGAGCTCTGCATGCAAGGTACTTCATGAGGACAATAGAAAAGTGTAAAAAACAAAACAAACAAAACACCTCAGTCCCATGGCCTTATTTCTATCTGCTTACATGGCTCCCACCTGCTCCAGTATATCAAAGTCACTTCAGTGTCTTGTGAAGGACACCCTTGTTGCTTTGGCTTGGCCTGCACAGAACCATGTGACATGCTGGAGAAGTTCCAGCCTGTTCTTAACTTCCCCATGCAACTTTGGAGCTGCGTTCATAATGCTGAAGATAGACTTTCTTCTGTCAAGTTTTCCCCATGGATTTATATCTTTGTTCTTTTCTTTTTAAAGTGGAAATGACTTTAGCAGTTCTTCAGATTTGGGTGTTTCCCACACCCAAAATTTGCTTTGGTAAAGATGGCCTGGCAAGTCAGAAAGGAGACCTCTTGGCACCTAAAGAAGGTCACATGATGTTGTCTTCTTGCGTGCAGGTATCGTGTGTCTAAGGATCACAGAAATAAGGGCAATTTGATCATCACACTCAAAAAGAGGGCAGAGTTGGTTCTTCAGAGACTGTGGGGAATACAATGAAATTTATGACCAAGAATCAGAAGATCAGTTTTCTGCTCATAGCTTTATCTCAAATTGGGTGATTTGGATCAACTATGTTATCTCTCTGGGCTTTGAGTTCCTCATCTCCCCCCCTCTCCAAAAAAGGAAATCAATATTTTTCAACTAGCTTCCCATCAGACTCCTATATAGTTGTAGATAGAGACTATACATAAATTGCTTATATAGAAATACATAGATATTAGAGATCAAGATCTCCTCCAGGATTTTAGATTGAATTGGACAGTAGGTGAAGTCCAGACATTAGGGAAGTCTGGATTTATTAAAAGCTATCCTGGTGACAGTAATGGAGAACCACAGTTGAAAGCTACTAATATTGATAACACCTAAGTAACTCCCATTCTCCAGCTATAGAAACTCTATTTAAAATAATTTTTAGTGAGTTTTTATGTACATGTCAATGAGGCAGAAGGAAGGAGGAGGAGGAAGGGGGACAAGAAGGAGGAAGAGGAGGAGGAGAACTGTCAATCATTATTCTTGATCTTCAGATCCTCATTATCTGATAGGGAATAACAACAGAACCATTCCTTCAGCAGCACAGTTTATGTTTAATCAAAATAGTTTTAGACAAATTCTTGAAAAAATAGAGGTGAAATAAGCCATCCATAAGAGTTTAGAAGAGGAGGTGGAAATCAACAGGCATTAGAATTAGGGTATGAAAGAGATGTGTAGGTCGACCTGGGAGGACAGGTAACATGTGTTTAGTAGGTGTGTAAGAAGGAATTAGAGAATCTACTCTGGACTCTATCTTGTCCAGATACATCATAGAGAGTCATGCCCCCATGCTTTTGCACATGTCTCTCTGGTCATATTACTGCTTTATCATCTACTCTGACATGTTGCTTCCTATTTGTATATTTTCCTACCTTTAATAAAGATA
Organism: Spilogale gracilis; assembly: GCA_004023965.1. Lineage (NCBI taxonomy): Eukaryota > Metazoa > Chordata > Mammalia > Carnivora > Mephitidae > Spilogale > Spilogale gracilis. The sequence goes on from PITA01009364.1 coordinate 14,636, forward strand.
TGATTACCCTTCACTTTTGTTGCTCAAGGATCTATTTATATTACTTTTTTAGCCTCCTAATTTTTATTATAGTTATTTTCAAATATGGCTCTTTCTTTAGAGTTAAGTGCTCTAAGTTTCTTCTTGGTTGTCAACATGTAACACAATATCTTACACAGAGAAAATATTCTTGAATTAAAGTGAGTATGGGTAGAAGAATAGGAATAAAGATTTTTATTTGACAAGGGTCAGGGAATAAATATGGACACACGGTGAAGACAGAATATAAAATTTTTGTGTTCTGAGTAGTGTTATATTTGGAGACAACAAATAAAGGGAAGTAATTTGAAACTATTGCAATTGGAGTTCTCTGAGCAGGAGGATGGCAGAGTTGGAGCCTTGATTGGAAAAGGAAGCAAATAAAGGTGAGGAGTGTCCAAGAAGCATCAATAGGAATTGGTGATTGATTAGGAAAGGATGAGGGTGCTCCTACAGTTTTTGAAGCTGAGGGAACTGTGGTCTCATTCATCAAGCTAACAAGAGAATGAGAATGAGAGTTACAGATGAATTAAGAATATGACTGTCAGATAAAAATGATACTCTTATCTGAAGCACATAAAGAGAGGACAGGGTATCCATATGAAGATATTTTACTGAAGGGGTGAAAATAGGGACTGAATTTTGCGATGGCAGCTGAGGTTGCATGTGGGGCTCTGAGAGCTGTTGACACAGGAGTGATCGACTAAAGATACAGAAACCTAATAAAAAGAAAGAACTTTGAGAAAAACGAGCAGAGGGCCAAGCATCCTAAGCTTGAGGAGTAAGAAGAATCACCAAATGATACAGGAAAAGAAAAGTCAACAAGAAGAGAAATAGTTAAGCTGAAAAACAAAAAACCTGGTTTTGTTTGTTTGTTCAAATATATCGAGTACCAAAATGAATGAATGAATGAGCAAATAAATAAATAAATAAAATTATTCAGAGGTGAACCCAATTTCCAATCTAGAGAGAGAACAAAATTACAAGAAAGATAAAATACATAAATATATATATTTTCTGTCCATTTCCCCCCTAGTTTCCTTCTAATCTGTTTGTTCCCTAAAGGAAAAGAAAGAGAGAGAGAGAGAGAGAGAGAGAGAGAGAGAGAAAGAGAGAGAGAGAGAGAGAGAAAGGAAGAAAGGAAGGAAGGAAAGAAGGAAAGAAGGGAGAGAGGAAGGAAGAAAGAAAAAGAAACAGAAAATTATTGTATTAGAAGCTAAAAGGAAGATAATTTCTAAAAGGAAGAGGTGGTAAAGTCCATTTAGTTTCCCAGATAGGGAAGAGAGAATGCTGTCATTGGTTTTAGCTAAAAGAAAGTTCCAGAGAACCAATGACAGAGCTGCAGTTTCTGTGCTCAGGGGACAGAAGCTCACAGGGAGGAAGGCAGTTGTGTAAATCGACTGAGTTACAAAATAAAGGAGAGAGCCGAGATGAAGTTTGAACCAGAAGCGAATTTTTCTTCAAAGAAATGGGAATGAAATTTATCTGAAAATAACTAACAAAATAAACATTTTGTTTCATCAATCTATGTATCTATTACATTGTTAATACCACAAGGTCTGAAGTATGGAACTTTATAGTAAATCTTGAAATATGTGTTGTGTGTCTTCCAACTTTGTTTTTATTCTTCAAATTGCTTTGATTATGCTAGGCCTTTCCCATCTCTGTATATATTTTTGAATCAGTTTTTCAGTTTCTACAAAAAAACATGGAAGGGTTTTTATTGGGATTGTTTTCAATTTGGGGAAGAAATGATAACTTTGATAATACCAGTTCCTCCCACTGATCAATGAATATATTTTCTCACCTATGTAATTTAGTTTTAAAATTTGGCTTCTCACATTAGTGTTTTTTTAGTTTTGAGCATAAAGATACTACAAACTTCTTTCAAAACTATTTCTAAGCATTTATTAATTTTTTTTGTTTGTTTTCATTTTGTTTTGGTTTGGTTTTGGTTTCAAGAGTAGAATTTAGTGATTCATCACTTACATATAACACCCTGTGCTCATTCTGAGAAGTGCCTTCCTTGATGCCCATTACTCATGTAGCCCATTCCCTACCCATGCATTTCCTGATTTTGATGCTACTGTAACTTTTGATGCCATTTTCCTTTTAATTTCTAATTGCTCACTGTTATATAGAGAAATGTAGTATCTCAACACTCATCTTCCAACATTGTCCTCCAAACTCACTTGTTAGTCCTGGTAGCTGTTTGGTAAATTCCCTGTTTTTTTTGTTTTGTTTTTTTTTTTGTTTTGTTTTGTTTTTAAGATTTTATTAATTTATTTGACAGAGAGAAACACAGCTAGAGAGGGAACACAAGCAGGGGGAGTGAGAGAGGGAGAAGCAGGCTTCCCCCCGAGCAGGGAGCCTAATACGGTCTCAATCATAGGACTCCCGGATCATGACCTGAGCCAAAGGCAGTCGCTTAACCAACTGAGCCACCCAGGCGCCCCTCCCTGTTTTTTTTTTTTTAATGCAAATTATCATGTATTCTGTAAAGAATTTTTCATTTTATATCTTCTTTTCCACTCTATATACCTCTGTTTTCCTTGTTTTATTAATATGGTAAAACCACCAGTAGAATGTTGAGTAGAAAATATTTTCTTCATCTTGGGAGGAATACATTCAGTCACTCACCATTCAGCATGATGTTATCTGTAGGTTTTTTTATATATGTTCTTTATCAAGTTGGGAATTTTTACTATTTCTAATTTGTTGAGAATTAGATAATGAGTAGACACTGAATTTTGTTGAATGTTTTTCTGCATTAAATATGTGTTCTGTAATAAATATTTACTTTGCTTAAACAGTGTAGTACATTGGTTTTATTAGTATTGAACCAAATCTGCATTCCTAAAATCAATCTTAATTTGTTACCTGGTTTTTTGTTGTTGTTGTTACTGTTGTTCCTCATATTTTGTAAAGGATTTATATCTCTCTCTTAATGGAAGATACTGCTTTGTGCTTTTTTATTTTGTATTTGTAATATCTTTGACAGCTTTATTAGTGGAAAGATGCTGGCTTCGTAACATGAATTGGGACAATTTTCTGTACAGTTGGTATTATTACTATTGATTTTTATTGTTTGATAGAATTTGCTGAGACAGCCATTTGGGCCTACCATTTTCTGTGGGGGGAAATTTTAAATTATGAAATGAATTTCTTTACTGGATATTTATTTCTTCTTGATTGAGCTTTGGTAGTGGTGTCTTTCAAAAAAAATGTGTCCATTTTATATAGGCTATCAAATTTCTTAACATAAACTTTTTTATTCCCTTAACCTTTTAAAGTCTATAGATTATGTAGTGACAAGCAATTTTGGGGCTTAATATTGGTAAGTTATACCTTCTTTCTACATTTCTTGATCAGTATTGGCTTTGATCTCTTAAAATAGTTCTTGGTTTCATTGAGTTTTTGATTGCTTATCTGTTTTCTTTTACTTTGATTTTTTGACTTTTTAAATTTTTTCTTTTATCTAGAAATTTCTTTCATTGAAGTAGAATTAAAATATAGTGTTATATTAGTTTCAGGTGAACAATATAATAATTCAACAATTCAATATATTACTCAGTGTTCATCATGATAAGCATACTCTTTTTTTTTTTTTACAGATTTTTTTTTTTTTTTTGAGAAAGAAAGAGAGAGTGCAAGTGAGCATGGGAATGGGTGGAAGAGGAGGGAGAGATAAAATTTAGCATACTCCTTGCTGAGCTCAGAGTCCAAGGTGGGGCTTGATCTCAAGACCCTGAGATCATGACTTGAGCTGAAATCAAGAATTGAAAGCTTAACCAACTGCACCATGCAGGGGCCCATATCATGATAAGTTTACTCTTAATCTCCTTTATTTTAAAAAAAAATCTATTTCTTGGGGTGCCTGGGTGGCTCAGTTGGTTAAACGACTGCCTTCAGCTCCGGTCATGATCCTGGAGACCCAGGATCGAGTCCCACATCAGGCTCCCTGCTCAGGGGGAAGCCTGCTTCTCCGTCTCTCACTCCCCCTGCTTGTGTTCCCTCTCTGGCTGTGTTTCTCTCTGTCAAATAAATAAAATCTTTTTTAAAAAATCTATTTCTTATTTTTATTATTCTTTTCTTCTGCTTACTTTGGGTTTAATTTGCTCTCTTTCTCAAGTTTCTAAGAGTGAAGCCTACACCATTGTTTGGAATCTTTATCATTTTCTATAAACATTTACTTCTACAAATATCTTTGTAAAGTATTGCTTTAATTGCATCCCACAAATGTTGGTATATTGTAGTTTCACCTTCATTCAATTCAATTCAGTTTTCTAATTTTCTCTGTGACTTCTTCTTTGACTCAGATAAATTATCTTTCTCTTACTTATTTCTACTTGAATTCCTATGTAGTTTAGAGGACATATTTTGCATGATTTCAGTTTTTTTCTTTTTTAAAGATTTTATTTATTCATTGGAGAGAGACAGAGGGAGAGGGAGAAGCAGAGCTCCGCCCCCCACCAAGGAACTAAGAGTCTGAGGTGGGGCTCAATCCCAGGACCCCGAGATCATGACCTGAGCTGAAGGCAGATGCTTAACCATCTGAGCCACCCAGGTGCCCAATGATTTCAGTTGTTTTAAAAATTTTAAGATTTATTTTGTGGCACAATAATGTGCATTCTGCTACTGTTGGATGAGTTATTTAAATGGTTATTGGGTCGGGGTGGTTGATAGCATGGTTCAGATCTTTTTCTTTTTTGTTTAAGATTTTATTTATCTTAGAGAGAGAGAGAGAGCACAAGAAGGGTGGGGAAGAGGCAGAAGGAGAGGGAGAGAGGATCTTTTTTTTTTTTTTTTTTAAAGATTTTATTTATTTATTTGACAAAGAGAAACATGACTAGAAAGGGAACACAGGCAGGGGGAGTGAGAGAGGGAGAAGCAGGCTTCCCGCCAGGCAGGGAGCTCAATATGGGGCTCAATTCCAGGACTCTGGGATCATGACCTGAGCCAAAGGCAGATGCTTAATGACTGAGCCACCCAGGCACCCCAGGGAGAGAGAATCATAAGCAGACTCTGCAGTATGTGCTCAGCGGAGCTCAGTCTCAGACCCTGATATCATGACCTGAGCCGAAATCAAGAATCAAACACTTAACTGACCACCCAGGTGCCCCCATTGAATCTTTTATCTTTAGCATCACATCTGCTGATAAGTTCATGGAAGTTTTCTTTTCCGTTATTATGTTATCTCCCATGCTCCTAGCATTCCCATTTGATCCTTTTATTTTTTTTAAATTTTTGTTTATTTATTTATTTGACACAGAGAGAGATCACAAGTAGGCAGAGAGAGAGGCAGGCAGAGAGAGAGGAGAAAGCAGGCTCCCTGCTGAGCAGAGAGCCCAATGCGGGGCTCGATCCCAGGACCCTGAGATCATGACCTGAGCTGAAGGCAGAGGCTTAACCCTCTGTGCCCTCCCATTTGATTCTTTTTACACTTTCCCATCTACCCAAACACATCATCTACCTTTTCCTTTAGATAGTTTAACATATTCATCCTGGTTTTCAAAATTCCCTGTCTGGTAATTCTCCCATCAGTCTAATCTCTGGTTTGGGTTCTGTTGACTGCTTTATCGCTTTCTTCATTCCTTTTGTTCCTTCTTCTTTCCACCCTCCCTCTTTCTCTCTCTCCCTCCCCTCCTCTCTTGTCTTACAATTCCTGTTTGAAAAGTGGCCATTGCTTACACATGACCATAAAGACTGCGGTTGACTAGTATATAGCCTTAAGCAAGCACACCTGTCTCTCTTTCAGTTGATTAGCATAGGCAGTTGAGTCAATCCAGTCGGTAACTAAGCAGATTGGCTTTGCTATTATTTATTTATGGACTTTACATTCCTTCAGGGATAGGCTGTGTGGATCCCAGAGTACTGCAGGGTTTTCTCAGTGCTCCCGCTCCAGCTTAAGCTTGCAGTGGGTCCTGCCTGGTGACATCATCAAGTAAGTGTTCTCTTTTATGTTTTTTTCCCTCTCCCGGTGATACATTGCTATTGCTTGTTACTTGGTGCAAGACTTGTGGTGGTCAGGAGTTCCCCATTCCCCTGTGTCAGCCTGAGGCATGCCTGCCATTTGGGCATGGGGTTTTGCTAACATTCCTGTCCCTCTACTCTGACCTCCAAACTTAACCTTGTATTTGTGGAAGAGGAGGGTCTTTGGGGAGGGGGGTTATGCTTCTATTTCTTCCTCAGCAGCCCTTCCTCACCCATGCCAGAGACTAGGGGCAGGCATGGTAGTGGCTGACTCCCGCAGCTGTGGACTCTGTTGTCCCTACCTCAGGTGCAGACCTCCTGCTTTTCCCTCTCACTCAGCAGGGCTTTATGTTTCCTTTGCCCCTTCCCAGCTACTGCTGGTGCCCTTTGCTTTGTTTCTGTCTTAGAGGCAGTCCTGAAACTTTGGGACAGAAAAGTTGCCTGCCCCTGCCCCTTTGCTTTGGAGAAGAGAAGTTTCCAAGAAAGTGGCATGGCTTCATGCTGAAGGACTCTCTGGGGTCCCTGGGAGACCCCTGTGTCTCTTGGGAACCAGTAGTGGTCCATGAGAAAGAGGCTGAACATGACTGTGGTTTCTCCTCAGGTCTAGGGCTCCCAGATATTTTAAGGGGTCATGCTAGCCCATAATTGGCTTTTAGGGACTTGCTGAAATTTTGGCTGTTTTCTTCTTACTTGTTATTATGGTTCCTGACCCTTCCTTCTCTAGTCTTTCCTAGGTGTAACTGTTCTTCCCTCTCTCCTTAGAGAAGCTGTTACCCTTTGCAATCCTGTTCATTTGATTGCTGTGTAACCTCTCTTCTCTGATAAGGTCGAGAAATGTTATGATTTTATAAAACATCTGGCTTTTCTTCCTTTAATTTGAGGGTGGCAACAATATCCTTTTGTATATTGCTTCATCTTAAGCAGAGGCAGAACACAAGATTTTGATGTTCATGTCTAAAGTTTAGATTTGGTGAGATCTGTCAAACCAGTGAGTTTACCTTTGTGACTTTGTTGTGTGTTTTTTTTTAATTTTATGTTTAATCTGTCTTCCACATTCTGAGAAAATAAATATTCCAGTTCTGTAAATTTTTTTTCATCCCATTATGTTATTTAATGTAGCTGTATTTTTTTCCCTAACCGCTAACCAAAGGCTTCAAATCAACTTATTAAATAGATCACTTTTCCCAAGTATTTGGCTCCTACAACTTAATATATACTAAATTCCTACATGTATTTCTTCTACTCTCTGTGTTTACACAGATGTAAGGTATGAAAGGCATGGTCAGTTGTCTACAAAGATGGCTGCCAGTAATTTTTCTCATTCTAATATGTGCATGTTGCTCATCTACCAAGAAATGGAGAGTATTTCCTCTTCCCTTGAGCATTCTCTTGCCTGAGAATTGCTTTGGTTGTTAGAAGTTAGGTGTTAGACACACCATTTCTGGACCTCAGTTTTAAGAGGCTTGGCAGACTCTGTCTTTGCTTGCTTAGAGTCTCGATCCACAATAACTAAGCTTGGTTATCCTTCTAGAGAGACCAGATGGAGAGCATGACTTCTGAAGGGTGAAAGTCCATGGGAGGAAAGGAACACCTAGAAGATGAAGGCCCATGAGAAGAGAGAGGCCTCAGTTTCCTAAATGAAGAACCAGGCATGCAAAGGAAGCCATTTAGGATCCAGCACAAATTAGGGTCCACCTGACAAAGCCTAGCTATCAATTCAGGGAGAAGAAATCCCTGGCTGAGCTATGGCAAACCAAAGCATAGAAACATGCACCAATTAAATGGTGGTCATTTTAAAATATTTAATTTGGTAGGTGGTTGTTATGTAACAATAGATTACTGAGAAACAATCAAGCTCGTGTCAGTAAAGAAACCAAAGATTTGTTGAAAGTGAAAGAAGATTAATCAATTCTAAGAAATAAAAGAGAATTGAACACACTTACGAGGAATTGTGGGGAATTTGCTGGAGGAATTCAATAGGAGATAGTCACTACTCAGCACTAATGAGAGAGCTCATAGAAGATGAACAATATTTATTTGTAAAAGACTTATCAGTGCAAATTTTAGGGTACAGTTATATTGAAATAACTATTAATAACAAACTTTAGTATTTTTTCAGAACCAAAGGCATTTGCATTTGATTTTTATATCCTCTGTCATCAGGGAGGTCCTCTTCTAGCTTGAAATCCTGAGCAATACCCCAGTTTTTCCATAAGTAAATGATTAGAAGGTGAGCATTTTATTTCCGATGGGATCCTACCTGCTAACCAAGGATGGGTTGGATCCGTTCTTCTGCATTCAACCTGACCTTTTTTTAAACCAAAATATCTATGTATTTAGAATATCAGGCAAACGGCAGTTGGGTCAGTTAAAGCGATCTGACTCCCTATTAGGGACTCAGCAGCAATTGAGGGATGGAGAGGCAAAGACAAGAGTTTATGAAGGCAGGTTTAGGAACAGTAACCTCTCTTTCTCCTTGTTGTGTCTACTGTTGAAATTAGACAGCAGCCCTAGGAAGGCAAACCCCAGGCGGCAGCTGTCAGTATTGGACATCTGGCAGCTGGGCTGTGCTTTGGCACTGATTCACCTTCTCCACCCCCAGCCCAGCCCAGCCCAGCCCGGAACTTTCTGAGGCTGAATATCACAGATGCCTGCGCTCCATGTATCTGTCTTCTTGCAAAGCAGCCTCAGAGACATTAAGGGAAGAATGATGTTATGGGGGAAGTGTTCTTGGGGAAAAGGAGGGAGGGTCTGGTGAGACATGTTCTGTGCACAGAAGGTGGGATGGCTGTGATGTTTCACATCACTCAGGAGTTATTTCACATTTATAAGCCTGTGATCAGATCCTGTTCATTTATTCTCCCTAAAATGACATAACAGGAACAGCGACTTGTAATGGAAAATTTTCTACCTGGGTCTTTTTATGATTTCAGCAAAGATATAAACATCCTCATTTTTTACAGGAGAATAAAAACTATTAAACATACATCCATCGGGGCTTTGCAGCCTTTCAGGGGGAGCGTCGGAAGCCAGTTTCTGCTTTGGGGTCTAAGTCTTTTAAACCTGAAAGCAGCCGCTTGGAAATGATCTACTTTTCATGTTAGTGAAAGCCTGGGTGAATCTTTAAAAGTAATGAAACTTGAATAGTCCCACTGAGGACTAGGAAATGGGCCTTCAGAGCAGTCTGATTCATTCAATTTCAGTCATGTGAAGTTTAAAGAGAAAGTTGAGGAAGGGGGAACAGATAAGATGAACAGAGAACTCATGACTGACTTGAGAGGAATGACCCCCCCACCCCAAAAGTCATCTTCTTAGATAGGGTTTCTCATGAACCTATGAAGAGAGACCTGAAAAGTCATGCCATTGATGGGCAAGGTCAGGTAAAACACACCCACAATAAACTTCTCCCAACAACCATGATTTTTGCACCTTACATTTTTTAATACAAAAGGTGAGAAATGCTTTCTATAAGACCAAGATCTATCACACTGTGGTTTTCCAAATAAATTAGGTGGGTAAGGGGGGGGTGGCAAGGAGATATAGCCTGAAGCTTTCTAATTCTCTAAGAAAATGAAAACCCAAGTGGTTTGGGATTATAGTTCATATATTTTTAGGTTGGTTTTTCAGTCCCTTATTGGCTACTTCACATGACATTTGTGAATATAAAGTAGTTTCGGGGGAGGGGTGGACAATAAACTAAAGCAAAAAAATGTTTTCCACTTGCATCACCAAGTACCTGGATGTGAACAGCTACACGTGAGCTGAAGGGTAGGCTGCACAGCTAGGCTCCTCCCCAAGGATTCGGGCTCCATATCTGTTCCCTTTGTGTGACCTTGCTATCAGAGGACCATGCTGGGAGAGAGTCCAAATATTATTTGGAGACTTCTGATTAATACCTAAAACAGTACAAGAGGAGCTGGAAATATTTGATTTTACTCAATTGGCTAGAAGAATCTCCTCTTTAGGAATTTTAAGTTGCCAGTGTTTTTTTAAGCTCTTTTTACTCTTAGATTTAGGTAACAGGAATATGAACACATTCCCAGTTCTTTTCTCCTCAGGCTTATTTCCTGCTGGAGGAAAAGTGCGGACATTCAGAGACCTGAAGAAAACCTAGAAAACTGGACTTGAAGATGTCTCTTCTGCCTTCCTACTTCTTTTGCAGAGGTAATCAATTTTTTTCCTTCCATGGACTCTCTGCCTTCCAGAAGAGGAATTTTACCACATAGAACACAGAATCCATACAGTAAACATTCTAGAGGAATGCAGAATAAATCAGTCACTATGAAATCAAGACAGCTGGGAGGAGTCATTAATACTCTATGAAGTATAGAGTAGGCATCCAGTCTTTTATGTTGTGAGCTTTATTTTATGGCTAGGGTTTTCTTTTACTTTCAAAGTGCTTACTGGAGCATTTACTATTATCCTTCCCATTTGAAAGCAGAGGAAAACAAGACCAACCAACACAGACCATCACATTTTAGAGCTCAACTCTTAACTACAGCAGTACTCTGTGTGTGACTCACACACATGTATAATTTGATATTTTTGTCTTCAGTCGAGTCTTCTTTTCCACTTTGGTACCATTAAACTTGGTAAAGGTAAAAGGGACCCCAAAAGGAACACCTACTTCAGTCTCTTGTCCCCTTCCAGAGTGGAAAACACACACGTAAAGCAGAAGGAACCCATTCTGTGCTAAGTCAAGGCTCAGGAACTTGTAGAATTTGAGGCGCAAGGACAAGCACTGATCTTCGTCTATGGCTGACTTCATGGCCCAAAGTTGCTAGCTCTTTGTCTAATCTTCTCTTGAGGAAGGGCTTTGATTTACTGGCTGTGGGTTCAACCAAGTTTTAATCTTTGAAACCATAATCCTGTGACCAGAAGTCTCTTCAGTGGCACGCATCCCCCAAAGATCCCATAACTCGGCCATCCTGTTTGCATTCTAAACAGGACATGTGTTTCACATGGTGTGAAAATGCCAATGGAAACTGCCTGCTTAATTTTATCAGCCCCCTTTTTTTAGAGGGTGCTGACAGCTTGCTGAGAGGCAAGACCTGCAGCCTGGCCTGGCAAATCTTCATTCTGTGGCTTTTTTGTTAAGTGGTACATCAGGAGATTAATTCGGCCTGAGCTTTGCATTTGTGTTTTGTACCAGTGCCCAGAGGTCTTAGGAGCAAAAACATATTTGATACCTATTTATCTTTGTCAAGGGGTTGTCATGGGAGCCAAGGTGATATTGACTTTAGTGAGGTCTTTTGAGGAGAGGTGATGGGGAACTAGATATATCTCGCTTGGTTCTATTTTCACATCTATCTGCTGTTTGCCAGAAGGTTAAGTTTCTCCCACCTTCCTGTCAGCACTTCGCACCCTTTTCCTTCCCGTGGCACATTTGGTAATACCAAAGGAGTTACGGCCCTGCTCATGGTAGTGAAGACCCCAAATATGGCAGAGATGTGTACATACATGTCTACTTGTTTCAGCTGAAAAAAAATATTTTTTTTTCAGGACCTTTTAAAATTTCTATGTTGGTGAGTGGTGGCTTAGAAGGAGAAAGCCCAGACTTTTAAAAGAAGTGCCTTATTCCTCTTCGGCAAGTGTGAGAAAACAAAGACCAGTACGGAATGGCAATGAAGTATGGAACAAAAGAAGAATAATGGAATCCTCAAAGAAAAAAGCATCCTGATAGCTTGGAGCCATCTAGGAGGGCAAAAGCTGAAACCGTAGGAAAGCAATGGTGTATTGACCAATCACTTAGATTTTAAGTCTTTCGTCATTTGAAAACTGTTATGGTTTCATCTGTTACTTTAGTACACTGCTGGGGAAAAATGAGAAATGTATTTAAGTCAAGTGTTAAATCTCAAGTTCCAAATTTGTAAATGAGCTTTCCAATGCTATATTTCCTAAGTTTAAAAATAACCTTTTCTGAAAGCAATGCCCAAGATAATTATAAAGAACAGATATTTTTTCTCTTTCCCAAAGCACTCTGGGCTTAACACACACACACACACACACACACACACACACACACACACACACAAACACACACACACACACACAGCATTGCTATCTTCATTCTTCGCAGTCAGTTTTTCTTTCCTACTTTTAAAATTTGAGTTCCTCATGTGTGCCAAGCATTGTGATAAACAGGTTAGCTGAATTGTCTCAGAAATCCTAAAGTTTACATTATCTGTATCCCCATTTTACAGGTGAGGCAACCAAGGAATAGAATCATGACAAAGTTGAGATCTGTCCCCTGAGCCTCTGCTGTCCTTCAGTTAATGAGACCAAATAATAATACATGTTCTATTAGGTGCATTTGTTTTTTATTCATAGCCACATTTTTAAATCTACTTAAGAAATTGTTTTTAGGGGCGCCTGGGGGCTCAGTTGGTTAAGTGACTGCCTTCAGCTCAGGTCATGATCCCAGAGCCCAGGATCTAGTCCTGTATCAGGCTCCCTGCTCAGCAGGAAGCCTACTTCTCCCTCTCTCACTCCCCCTGCTTGTGTTCCCTCTCTGTGTTTCTCTCTGTCAAAAATAAATAAATAAATAAATAAATAAATAAATAAATAAATAAATAAAATAAAATAGAATATCTTTTAAAAAAGAAAAGAAATTGTTTTTAAATGTTTTCTTTCTATTTATCTGTGGAAAACTAAATTTTAGCCATTTTCCAGTGATTTTTTTTTTTAATAAGAATAAACTCTGGGTATGGTTAGGTATATCTATAGGTAGATTTATGGATAGATAGCTATATCAAAGGATACGATGGAAACTGTGATTGCCGCCAAGGGAAAAAATAATCAAGTAATATGGTTAAGGGTAAGAAGGCTTATCTGTTGAAATTTCTTATATGTACTACTATTACCTAACTAAAAGTCATTTTTAAATCCAATCCAAATAAACAAGAATAACAAATGTATTGGCCTGGAAGAATGTTGGCTTTCAAGTGGATAGACAATTACTTGTGATAACTCTTATGTACCATCACTATAACATTATTAGCCACATCCTATTTTCTGCAAATTATTACCATTAAAAACTACTTCAAATTCAATGATCTGTTAATTACATTTAATTCTTCTTGCATGTGTCATAATTTCAGCCCTTAAATAAAAATAGATGGGTTTTATTTAGATGCATTGATGCATTCTACAAGGAATCCATGCTTGATTAAGTCTTACTCAAAAGAAGTTTAAAGTTTGAAAGGTCAACTTTATATTTTGGATTTCGGCAAGGCGCCACCCCAGGCTGTGTGCAGGACAGAAAGTCATGATTGCTTCTCCAAGAGCATTTGCCACCATCAAGATACTGTATTTCATATCTGGGCATCACTATTCACTCACTCATTCATCCATTCATCCTTGAATTGTGCACCATGTTAATCAGGTCCTTTTCAGATGTCTGGTTCCCCTGTGGTCCCGACAATATTTGGAGGCATATGGGAGCAAAGGAAGGCACTTCAAAAAAGAACCACACAAAAGCAGTTCTTGTAACTGATTCAATTGCTGGGGTCCCAGCTGCTCATCACCACAGACAAAATTGTGGGCATGGCGCTCCCGTGGTTGTATAGATGCCACACGCATTCTTTTAGACACAAATGCGACTTAGTTGAGGTTTGTATTTGATCACTGAGTCCTTTTGGGTAGGCAGCTGGGGTTTTTGGCTATAACATGTAAACAATTCTTGGATGAATCAGGCTGCAGTCATTGTAGACCTCTCACCTGACTGAATAATTAAATCTGTTTTTCAGTTTCATTTTTAAAATGGCCAATGCCACATCAGTTAACATGCAGAATCTGTTGTGCCTATAGTTGCATAATAAAATACACATGAATAAAATATTCTGCAGGCAGCTAAAACAGTGTAGATGAGGGTCAGGGGTAGCATGACATAAAATGGCTAAGACTCTGAGGTCTAGGATTTTACAGCCTGGATTTGAATGCTGGATTTGCCCCTAGTTAGCCCTATGTCCTAGTGCAGGTTCATTAAATCTCTCTAAGCCTCCATTGACTCTTCTACAAAAGGTTTGTTGGAAAGATTAAAATAAATAACATGAATAAGGCTCTTAGTATAGTGTGGGGATTGGTAATCACTCAGTAAGTGTGAATTTTCTTTAAAGATTTATTTATTTTAGAGATAAAGTACCAGTAGGGGGAAGGGGGCAGAGGGAAAGAATCTCAAGCTGACCCCACACTGAGCACAGAATCCCATGAGAAGCTGCAGAGCCCCATGAGGAGCTCAATGTCAGGATCCTGAGATCCTGACCTGAGCCCAAACCAAGGCTCATATGCTTAACCTGCCAAGCCACCCAGGCTCCCCATCACTGTGAATGTTTGTTTTTGTATTTGAGTTCCTCAGTGTTGACGAAGAAGTGCAGGAAGCCAGGGGTAAAAGGAAGGATTCATATAGCTGCTCTGTAAGGGGGGGTCAAAATAAGAATTTCCTCTGAAGGCTCAGATTTCTCCTTTCGCATGCAAAGTCTTCAAGAACACATTCCTAATCTAGACTTCCACCTCCTTCCCAACAGAAGCCTTCTACTTTAGTCAGAAGTCCTGACTACGACTGCTCTCTGAACTTCCCCTGAAGGGAACACGATGCCTTCTTCAACCCTGGTCAAATTCTGCTAGCCTACAACACCAGCTCAAATTTCATGTCCCTGAAGCTCTTCCAAAAAATTATATCCTTCCCTCTCCCTTCCCAAATGCCAATAGAAGACTTAAATAATTTTTGCTACTCGTCTCAAAGGTACATCTGTACTCCAGATTGCTGTGACAAATGTCCATGAGCATTGTGGCTTCAGACAACATACACAGCTATATTATGTTCCAACTTTGTCAGACAAGAGTCTGATATGGGTCTCCTGTGGCTCAGACCAAGGTGTCAGAAGGGTTTTTTATTCCTTTATATAGGAATCCCTTTTCTTGCTCATTCAGGTGGGGGCAGGATTCATTTCCATGCAGTTGTAGGACTGAGGTCTGTTTCCTTCCTGACATCGGCTGGAGGTGTCCCAGAGTTCCCAGAGTTCCTCTCTGGCCCTTACACATGGCCTCTGCAGGTCCAAACACCAGTGGTCTTCTAGAACACATTTAGTCTTCCTCCTGCTGCCCTCTTTAGACTCAACTTTCGGCTCCTGCTTCCAATCTTAAGAATTTGAAGTTTAGATTGGGCCCACCAGGGAAATCCAGGATAATCCCTCTATCTCAAACTGGTCACCTAGATCACATTTGAGAAGTCCCCTTTTTTTCCATGTTAGAATGTGGACATTTTTTAGGAGTCCTTATTCTGCCTACCCAGGTCGTTTACTGATGTCCACTTAGGATGGTAATTATACATACACGTGTCTGAACTATACACATTTTTTTTTCCAGTTGTGTCTATGTCTTGCTTCCCTGTTAAGATTCTGGAAGGTAGGGAGGAAGAAGGAGGGTGTGTCTTAGTGTTCTTCTGTAGCCTTAACCTGAGATGTCCCAGGTTTCTCCAGGTGAGGTAGATGATTCAGAAGACACTAGGCAGATTGCTGAGTCATTCATTCAAGAACGTCTTCATATTCTTAATCTTCTATCTTAAATAGTCAAATTAACAAAGGATTTATTTTTAACTGGAAGACTGATCTAAGAGATTCCCTCTGATATAGACCTCTTTCTTAAGTAAATGCCATGAACTTGACTGACCAGGCTTGGAAAGATTTAAGTAACAGGTGTCATGATCTTGAAGCTGAACTTCAAGGTTAAGTTTATTGGCTTAACAGAAGTTTGTCCTACCAGCATTTATTCAAATCATGCATTCCAGCAATGGCAAAAGAGATAAAGTTCTCTTTGCATGACAGGCATTTGTTCTCCAGGAAATGGTGTTCAAATGTCCTTTGTGTTTACATAATTTTATGAATAGAGTGATTACTTTTTTTTATCCTGTGTAGTCTATTAAAACATTAGGACTTCCCTTCTTCGCTTTTTCTTGTGATAGTCCCTCATAATTCTTGCTACATCTATTCTATGATTCTAAATATATAAAACAAATCTTCAAAAAAGTGATTTTTAATCTTTGCATAAGTTTTGTGTTATTTTGTTTTTTTTTTCTGAAACTTACTTGCTTTCATTTCTTACTGGGAAACTTTCTCATTGTTGAAACCCCACTCAAATTCTTCTACAAGGAAGCCTTCTTTTATCCTTTCTCACCTACATAAAACATGAAACTTGTCAGAGTCTTCATATCTCTAGTAACTAGGGCCATAGTTGACATCATTAACCTAAAATACATATGTATCAGTTGACTAACAATAGCCATCACTGAAACAATGAAACGACAAAGTTACATCTCTAGGTAACTTCAGCTCTAGAATGTCATCCTAATCAATGGCTGCTTCTGCCCATCCCCGCACAACATTGGTTTCACTTCTTTGCTCGATGTTTATGACTCTATGAGATCTGACTGACAACTTCAAATTTAAAGAAAACTTTCTTCTGTTGCAGACCTTATGCATTGTTCTGAATCCCTTCCTTGTGCTACAAATGAATGTTAGACTCTCCAAGTAAAAGTGGAATTACTGAACTCTAAGCTGGTAAGGAATTCTATATCTATAACTGCTGCCTCCCACCTACGACCTCATGTACAAAGGGTCAATGCAACAGTATTATCACTCCAAGAGCACCTGCAGATCACGTCTCATCATGGTATTATCTACCTTTGATTCTAGTTTAAATCTTTAAAAGGTAGCTTTGCCCTACTAATAACATATTATTTTGCATCCTCCAAATGCAAACTAGATCCACTATTTGCCGTTACAATGAAATTTAAAATTCCCTCGGTAAGCATTAGTAAAGCTTACATAAACACCAGGAGGTAGAAGGGGGTAAGGGGTCATCATATACGAAGGTATTCATTCACCTATTAGTCTCTGTAGAACATTCTGTCCTGAGGCAAATCCTCAATATAATAAAATCATTTAGGAAAAAACAACAACCACTAGCCTGCACTTGGCAACTGATCACAATTTCAATATTGTATGCTCCCGGAAACTGAAAAAGGAAAAATGATCTCAGAAAGGCCTGTTGTTTTGGCAAGCAGTGAAATGCAATCACATTTCTACATATTGAGTAGCAGTTGGAATTTTATAAATGGTTAATGCTGGGACGATTCCAGGAGGCATTAGAAATATTAGAGTGGGTAGCGCATTACAGCTCAGCAATTCTGCATAGAGCCCTATTGTTGAGATGCATCCATAGAGAGTATTTATGACGTAGCCGGGCACTTGAGAATATGTTTCTGGAAGCAAAATGAGTTGATGATGAGGGAAATTGTGTAACAAATGATGCCAAGATAGGTATAAAGGAAAATTATTCATGGGCAAAAACAACTGCATTTGGGCACAGAAGACATTTCTAGCAATCTCTCCACCTATAGAAAGGAGCCCCTCTTCAGACCTGAAAAAAACCAAAAGGGTATTAACAAAGGCCCTAAAGTAGAAGAGTCTAGTTGATATTTGGTCATACTTTTCTTTGAATCCTTCACTTTGGACCTGGGTTAGGTACACACACACAGCTTACATACCTATATATATACCCACATACATGACTATCATTATACAATTTCACACTAAGGAATTTTTTCTAATGAGAATGTATCTTGTTTATTTTTTTATTTTTTTAAATTTTATTTATTTATTTATTTATTTATTTATTTATTTATTTATTTATTCATTCATTTGACAGAGAGAGATCACAAGTAGGCAGAGAGGCAGGCAGAGAGAGAAGGAAGCAGGCTCCCTGCTGAGCAGAGCCCAATGTGAGCCTTGATCCCAGGACGCTGAGATCCTGACCTGAGCTGAGGGCAGAGGCTTTAACACACTGAGCCACCTAGGCGCCCCATCTTTTTTATTTTTAACTTCTTGTCGAATTGTTCCTTCTCCATCCCCCAAATACAGAGCTACACTGAGCTGCCTTGTCCATTTATTCCCAGAACCTCACAGGCTTTCGCCGCTCCACTGTCCAGGGTATTAATACTAAATGGCTTCATGTTTGTTTTCTCTAGGACCTGAACTCTCCCCACTGCTTTTGTTTTCTGCATTCAACTGCCCATTTACAGTCTCTGCAATAGATTTCTACAATAGATTCCCATCCTGTTTCTTCTCCCGTGGAGATTTCTGGGCTGGATTTCCCCATTTGGCCTCTCTCTCCCCAGGCATCCAGGCTCAAAATCCTCACTTTTTTAATCCCTTCCTTTCTCTAAGGACAGCTATCTAGCCTCTGGAATCTGCATAGGCCCTGTATTCTCTATCCTATCTGCATCTTTCCTTGCCTTGTCCCTAGCCTAGGACTTAAGAACTCAACTAAAGCAGCAGCTATATGGTGACTGGAAGGTTGGATTTCCTCTTTCTCTGCCCATCTTATCCTACCAAAAAATAGGCAATTGCTCAGGATACAACCTCCACATGACAACATCTTCAGTGTTTTCACTTTGTTTTCAGGATAAATCCAAGTCTTGCCTATTTTCTATCAAATTACACCTGGAAATCTACATTTATTCAATGTATTTGGGGAGGGGACTACCAAATTTCATGTTTTGGCTCACATAATTCATCATCCCTGAAATGTTCTTCTTCAGACATCTTTAGCAGAGTCCTACTCTTTGCCATAACATGCAATTCAAGTCTGATCATGTTTGAGGCAGGCCAAAAATATCCCATTTAGTTTAAGTCGAAAATATTTGTTAAAGTCCTTATTAATCAGACCCTTCATGTAGGAAACTTTTTCATAGAAAAGCGAACTGTATGGGGCCCCTGGGTGGCTCAGTTGGTTAAGCAACTGCCTTCGGCTCAGATCATGATCCTGGAGACCCGGGATCGAGCCCCGCATGGGGCTGCCTGCTCGGCGGGAAGCCTGCTTCTCATTCTCTCACTCCTCTTGCTTGTGTTCCCTCTCTCACTGTATTTCTCTCTGTCAAATAAATAAATAAGATCTTTAAAAAAAAAAGGCGAACTGTAGGAGAAGTTTGGCAGTTGTCTGCATCTCAGTGTGGGAGGTGAGTAACTTGTATGGCATTTCCTGAATAGTGGGCAGTAGATGACCAGTGGTGGGTGGCTTTGAGACCAAAGCTTAGATCTTTGGACTCCCAATCAACATCTGTGCCTTACAGTGTGAATGGAGGCATCATGGCATATTCATGAAATGCACACACATAGCCATCGTGCAGCCTGGAATTCCAACTTGACTCTGCCACTTATTAGGAATGTGAAGTCAGACAAATTACTTAACATATCCATTCCATTTTCTAATCTGTGAAATGGGTCTAGCAGGTTTGTGTGAGTTCAAAACAAGGCAACACAGGTAAAGTATTAGCGCAATGCCTGCAGTGAAGAAAGCCCTCAATAACGCAACTGCTATTCTACTCTATCCATGACTGGAAAAAATGGATTTCTCCCAAGACTAGAAGAAGGACCTCCCCAAATACCAGTGGCCTAAAGGGGAGTTCTCTTCAACTTTATGACTCTGATTATGTTAATGCATTGATGAAGACCCAAGATGCTCTCCTCTCCTATTCAAAACAGGTTTAATTGTACCACTGCAATCAAATAAGATTATACAAGTCCATCAGTTCATCTTCTATTTGACATGTTTTCCTTGGGTAAACATAATTTCAACAGCATTTTCTTGGTGAACAACATTTCACACCTATAACTGAAATTATTTATTTTTTCTTTATGTCTCTTACTAAGCAAGGAATGTTAGAGTTTCAACTCACACACACTTTTAGAAAACACTATTTCATACCATAGATCATGACTTTGCCTGGAAAGCCCACAATTTAATTTTTGGATTAGCCACACTAATCATCTCCTTGAGAACCAGATGCCCCAGTGCCAAATTGTACCCACAGATAGAAGTAACATTCAGCTTTTGGAGAAATCTAAGTAATTCCAAGCAGTTAACAGTAAGCAGTGTATGCAATAGCTAAGTGTTTCATCTGGACTTAACGGTCTCAACTGCTGTTGGATCTTGAGCAAGTTTCTGTATCTTTCTGTGTTGTTTTCTATTTCATTTCTTATTTTGGAAGATAATTATGATACATAAATGAAATCCTACAAATCATTCAGCACAGTTTGTCATATAAGCCCATAAAACCTAAATGTTATTAATGTTAGTGTTGTTATTATGACTTACCCAAAGATGTGCTATCTATGATAGAAGCTTCTGAATTCTGTTATCTGTGCTGTAGACTTATGGACCTTGTCCCTTTTGTCTTTTCCTCAAGTAAACTGAAAAGAATTTGGCAAATTTCCAAGTGGGTAAAGCCCGCTCTATCAGAGGGCAGTGGTGGGGAGAATGTATCGCTTTGGGTTGGAGTTCTTCCTCAAAATGTCCATGACTACCAATATTGGTTATGGCACTAAGTGACTCCCTAAAACCTGAGTTCACACAGCCGATCTCAAATTGCAGCAGCTGCCGGGGATGGTATTTGAACAATTATCTACTGAGAAATGACTTGAATGTTCTCTGCCTTTCCATAAAGGCAATCTTGTTAAGTTAATTGGATAACTCTTGGGGGTGGAATAAGACTTGGCACATCAGTGCCCTTCTGGAGAACATAATCATGCCTTCTGGAGCTCTACTGCAGGCACTCAATTACTTAGAGGGATTCTCGGGCTCCCAGCCCATCAACTCTTGGATAGTGTTTCAGGAGTCACAAGGGTTGCCTATCTGAACTGCTGCAAAGGGGAATGTCCTACATCAGACTTTAAAATGGGTAACACGTAATGCCCAGAAATTTCTCCAATCATCCACTGCTCTAGCTGTTGCCTGAATTCTGTAAAAACACATAGATAAGGAGATGTGGAATCTCAAGTGCTTTCTATCATATGAAATTTCTCCCAAGTTACGTGTACTTCAGCAAAATGTATTTCTGTAGGACTAGCCGCCATACTAAAAGACTAATGCATTAGAAATAAGGTAGTACAAGGAAAATAGTCATTATAATTTTATGTGTATACTATTGGTGGCACACAAAATGCTTGCATGTAGAGGTTCCCTTGATTCTTATCTTGGATATGTGGCAGCTGACTTGTCAAGACCACACAGCCAATAAAGGTCAAACTGTGTCTTGGATCTAGAACTTCTGACTTTTAAATTATCTGTGCTTCCTAGTACCCCATTCTATCTAAGCCGAGGATTATGTCATCTATAGAATTGTAAGTTAAAAAATCCAAAATAATTAGATATTCATTTATTTACTAATCAGTGTTTTTCAGCATAGAGTATGTGCCAGTTTCAATATCCCCTGGGTCCTTGCACTCCACCTGCCAGCCCCATACACTCCACACATTCGGCCACACCTTTTCCGTGTTCCTGAAACCTCATTGTACAGGAAAGAGCCTTGTAGTGCCTAATAAATTGCAGGTGTCTGGGACCTTGTGTCCAAGAAGCTGTGATCCAGGCAGTCCCATACTATATCCCGAGCAACCTGGAACTCAACTCTGATCCCAGTAGCTACCCTAGGTTTCCCCTCCATGTGGATTCCTAAGCTTGACATTTTAACATAACCGCCATTCAATTCTTTTTGCTCCTGACCTTCAACAAGACAAACTTATAAACCTGGATATTCATCTCCCTCTTCTATCCACCCCCCTTCCTCTCTCTCTTTCATCTCTATTCTAATATCCTAAAACAAAGCACCTCCTGAGAAAGATAAATCCAGATTCCACCTATTGTAAGCAAAATCCTCTGGTCAGTGTCATTCACTATATTATTATTCATTATAGTTCATTTATTATTGACTTCAGAGCACCTTCCCCTAGGAAGTGTCCTCTCTTTCCCAGGACTTTCACCAGCTTCACTTTAGGGGAAGGATATTCTAGAGTTTCTTTTTAGGTTCTGTTGGAAGATCCATAACATATGCAACCTTTATGAGGCATTACACCCAGCTCAGAGATGCAACCTTAACTCTTGGGACCACTCCAGTCCTGGTTATAAACCATCCCAAACTAGAGATATGCCACGTACAAGAAAGTATAAGACTCATTTTTTCCAAGGGGCCAGAGGGTCCTTTTAGTTTCCCTCCATGACTAACCCTTAGTCATTCAGCTCAGATCACAGGTCCTTTATCTCTGTGTTCTGCCAGATTGTAATTAAAAATGTTGAATGTGTATCTAATGAACTGAAATGACTGATGCTTCATCTGCAGGTTATGATTCTTGTAATTGCCAATCTGTGGTTCATAACAGAAGGAGTAAGTCAACAGCGTCTTCTTATCAAGTGGGGGGATTTTGAGTCCTATTACTAGGACATCCCAGCATGGACTGTGAGCATCTGCCATGCTCATTGCATCATAGCCAAGCTTTCATCTGATGTAGTGAATTGGTGATCTCCCTAGATTTCTGCCTTTGTATCCCTGATGGGCACCAGCTGGGGCTATTCTGGACATTACTGATGACACCTGACGAATGAGCTATGAGATGCTCTATCCTCTGACTTTGGCTCTAGTGTACAGAGTGCAGTCCTGTTTTCAATATCCCACTAACCAGATATGACTTCGTAGACCAACGTATAACAGGCCAAAGATCTTCAACTTCCTCCTTTAGACACTCCTTACCTTAGAGATTCTGGAAATTTTTATGAGGTCCTGCTTTAGACCCAGTTTAACCTTGAATCCTACTCTACCCAGATTTCTCTTCTTTCCACATACCTGAAGCCCAAGAATCCTTCTTCTCTAATTATACTGAATTTTGAGAGAAATCATCTTTCTCCTACATCACCAGTAGATACTATCAAATTTTGATTAAAGATAATCATGTAACTCAAATCTGATCTCTTCCTTATTGCAATGGTCGGCTGAGGGTTTGGCCC
The DNA here is from genome assembly GCA_004023965.1 of Spilogale gracilis. Lineage (NCBI taxonomy): Eukaryota > Metazoa > Chordata > Mammalia > Carnivora > Mephitidae > Spilogale > Spilogale gracilis. Next base: position 37,460 of record PITA01009364.1, read on the forward strand.
AGCCTCATGTTACTAGAGCTAGGACAGAGTACATTTGGTTGGTTGATCATGGCTAAGAAATATGGGGCAAAGGGCATGTGAATTTATAGCCCAAGTGTGTGGGTGAACTGAAAAGGCAGGGTGAGTCTAAATCCTCTAGGGAAGAGGAATCAGTGAAATACTTGAAAAGCAACTAACGCACATATTTGACTAAAACAAATTGAATTGCAGCCTGAGGGTGAAGCAGTGGGTTTAGAAGAGTGAATTTTGAAGGCAGAGCAGAAAGTTCCAGGAAGATAAAGCCCAGAGGGTGTTAGCCTTTTATAGACTGCTCAAGGCTGTGTCTATAATCTGGGAGGCAGAATTCAAGCACACTGACCATCTGGAAGAAGGCTGGATTGCTCTACACTCGAAGAAACATCCAATCATTCTAGAGCTCTTGGTTACTTGCCCAAACTGACTTATTTCAGCTGATCAAACTTTACCACTGGCAAGGGTGCTAGAAAGAGCTACTAAAGCAACTCATGGAGTACTCTCCATTGAGTAAAGAAGTTTAAAGTTTGGTTAAGCTGTAACTCTATAACCTTGTAGTACTTCGGTAGTGATATACTAGTAATTTTTAATGTTCTTGTGAACATGACAACTCGTTTTATTCTCTTCATTTAAGTTGAATGCATTTAATACATCTGAACAATGTATTTTATCTAAGGGTACTGACTCCCTGTCCTCTTGAAAAATATATCAACAACTAACAAAGAATTAAAACATAGGCACCATTTATCTCAAGAGAGACCATGCAAACAGTTCTCTCTTTCCCCTTATGCTTCCCCCAAGAGACTTCAACCTGAGCTGTTAGGAAGTAACTACTAGTCTGTGTATGGCTTAATTTTTCTTTGTGTTGACAGTGTCTCCCTGTCCTGTAGGAACAGGTTTTCTTCATAGTTGTGTTACCCTTCCTAATTTTATCAGTTAAAATTAGCATCTTTCTAACCCAACAAGCCCTTTACTCTTTGCAAATATCTTATATTATTGATCACTATAACCTCTTGGAGGTATTTTTCTGATAGATGTATCTCACACCCTCAAAGTGAAAACCCAAGGGAAAACTCTATCAAATCTATCAACAAACATTATACTCATGCACTTCCAGCCTTTTTTTTTTTTTAAAGAATGCTCTATTTTTTTTTTTTTTTTTTTTTTTTTTTTTTTGGTCCGACAGAGAGAAACACAGCTAGAGAGAGAACACAGGCAGCGGGAGTGAGACAGGGAGAAGCAGGCTTCCCTCTTAAATTAATTACCTTAAGAAAAACATCATTAGCAAAAACAATAATACAAAAATTCAGGGGGGGATCCTTAGAGGGGTATAGATCCAGGACAACGAGTATATTAGTTTCTGATTGCTGTTATCACCAAATACCACAAACTAAGTGGCTTAAAATGAACACTTATTATCTTGGAGTTCTGGAGGTCAGAAGTCTGAAATGGATTTTGGGTTTAAAATCAAATAGGACAGAACTGCATTTCTTCTGGAGACTCTAGGGGAAAATCTGCTTCCTTGTCTTCTTCCAGTGACCACCTATATTCCCTAATTTGGGCTCCTTACCATCTCTTCAAAGTACTTCTGACCAACCTATGCTTCCATCTTCATATCTCTTCTCTGCTTTTGACCTTCTTGCCACCTTCTTATAAGGACTCTTGTGATTATATTGGGCCTAACTAGTTATTCCAGGATAATCTCAAGAGCTTGGTGTCCCAAATTAACTCATCCCTGCAAAGTCTTTTACCCATCAGGTAACATATTATCTTTGAAGGGGCTTTTTTCAACCTACTAAAGTGAGATTTTACATTGTCAACAGTTTTGGTGACATAGTTGACTCCTGCAAGATTTACTATCTTATATTTCATTTGATTCCATTGAAACACAGAATACTTATAAATTGTATCTGCCAGAAATCCCTTCTGGACCTTGATGGGCCTCAGTGTTCAACTTACAGTACACCACTCTTTCCCCATTATAACACAACTCTTTGATATATCAGTCTTTATGCAGGCATGTTACCTTTGTGTAGAATTTCCTTTCTGCTTCCCAAACTGCTGGTAAATTTCTACATAGCCTACAAATTGTGATTTTAGAGTCTCTTGTTTTTGCACCCATCTCCCCTTTTCTCCCTACAAAGAGCAGTTAAGCAGTACTCAGGGCTCTTTGGCAACCCTCCTTGCAAAAGAAGACTTAAATCTTTTTTTTTTTTTTTTAAGATTTTATTTATTTATTTGACAGAGAGAAACACAGCCAGAGAGGGAACACAAGCAGTGGGAGTGAGAGAGGGAGAAGCAGGCTTCCCACCGAGCAGGCAGCCCGATGTGGGACTTGATCCTGGGTCTCCGGGATCATGACCTGAGCCGAAGGCAGTCGCTTAACCAACTGAGCCACCCAGGCGCCCCAAAAGAAGACTTAGATGTGAAAACATGATTCTGGTTCTACATGATTCCCAGTACTCAATTAAAGCAGGATTCAGTATAATGCCCCCTTTAATGTGCAAAACTCCTTTTCATTACAAAGTGAACCACACAAAAATAATTTTTTTCACTATCCATTCCAGTCCAGTTTCAGTTGGTTTTCAATTTTTTTTTTTTTTTTGCTCTGTACTGGATTACTAAAAGATATTACTTTTGTAAATTAAAAGCAATAAATGTATTTTTCAAGAGTCTTATTCAACTGAGTTAGCATCTAATGTTTCAATTCTTTTCCCAAAGTGTATCACATAAGACTTTCATGATGTTAAATATAATGTATGTGTAATATTGAAATATGAGAGGACTTAGTAATATTACCCTGTGTAGGCCCAACAATAATAAATCCTATTGTAGACCAAATATCCTCCACTCTACAGTCTGTAACTTTAAGGAAAAACCTAAGGAACTTGAGATGTGGATGATCCCAGATATGTGCAATTCTTGGAGGATGAACAGTCAGCCTTTCAAACTCACTGATGTTCTTTTCTGAAAGGAACAATGATAAACATGAATTCAATGAATCCAAATACGGCCTAAGACCCTATCCCACTTTGCGTACCATTTATGAGCCTCTCCTACACTTATCCATTTCCCCTCAACCTTGGATTGTGGTGAGATCAATAAGGTAGCTCAGAGCTATGGTGAGAAAATCTCTTCTATACAAATACTATGCAAAATTTTGGAAAAATAAGAATCTAATAACTTATGTTTGCATCATGTCAAAATGTCCCTGTATCTACATGGGAACTATATGCCAGTCTTGAAAAGATCTGTGTATCTCTTCTCATTTTCTTTATGTAGCCCACATTTGCCACAGTACAAGGTACACAGGAAACACATATACAACTGAGAAATGCAACATATATTGCATAGGTTCATACATATCTTGTTCATGTTGTTGCGAATTATTTGGCATTACGGGCCATCAGAGATAAAAGGCAGTAGGACGAGTAGGTTCTGTGACAAGGCATGAGCCTGAAGATTTCCGTTTCCAAGATTCCTTAGATTCCATCTTTCAGGATTGGTGCTTTATACTGAAAGTAATTAAAAGCCAGAAGGGATTTGTAAGCAAGGAATCCCATAGCAAGGCAGTCAACAAATTTGAGGTGGGGGAGGGGAGAGGACGGAGAATGGCCATTGAACCTGCATTTCGGAAACCAGTGCAATCACCCACCCCAAAACTGCAAACATGTAATATCTCAATTTAGTTTTTTAGACTATGTGCCATAACAAAAAAATTACTGTTATTCTTTGTAATATTATGTCCTTAGCTATATTTCACTGAAGTAGATCAATCATTAGGTGCTGGGGAGGGGGGTCAGGTTAATCAACCCATTATCTAATTATTCTATAGCCTCTCCTCACTGCACAGAACATTGTTAGTGTGACTAATCAGTAGGTTTGAATCTGTGTAAGAGTGGAAAGAGCAGGAAAAAATGTGTCTGGCATGTTTGTGTATTTCTGGCTTAGAAAGACCTATCTGAGACAGAAGGAGAAAATAGTACTAAGGGTCAATGTTAAATTCTTAGTCCTCTTTAGATTTTGACTGACGATCATTAACATAACTATGTATAACTATAGTATAAACACAATCTGATTTTTAACTTTTTAAAAAAAATTTAAATTTAAATTAAAAAAAAATTTACAGAGAAATTTTCCTTAGTAGCTTTAACTCGGATTATCCTTTACTCTTTTAAGTCAGTTTTGGATCTACTGGGGATAATAAGTTAACTTGTATTTGCATTAAAATCTGCTGGGCCTGTTACATGTAAATGTTGTTTCTTACCTATTAGTATAAAGAAGGTGAGCCATTGCTGTATGCGTCATCCAAAATAAATTGGGTGGGTGCAAAAATCTGAATATTATAATTAATAATTGCAGGAAAGAAAGAAGAACTTAGTTAAATCTTTGAATATCTGGTGAAGAGTGGGGTCATATAAAGGTACTCTGGTCCAAGAAAAATATTAATTCATTTAAGTCTGTCCCCACAGCTCATCAGAGCTCAGTGCTACCTATGAAATGTGTAGATTCAGCACATCAAAGTCTGATCAGAAGCTGTGCAGACATCTATTTCTCTCACTTACTGCCTGTGGTTCAATAGTAGATCTCATTATTCCAAAGAACAGCCAGACTCCTCTTGTGTCATCAGCAATCACTTTGCTTTTACAAATATATCCATGCCTATGCCAGAAACGCAATGATGAAGAATCTGACATAAGCCAAATCTTCCCTCTGCTGGGAGATGACATATGTCTGCAGTCAGAAGCAAGACTAGAGGAGGGTAGAGGACATACACATGTACTGCCCAAGTGTCTTATTATAAAGGAGAACCACTCAGACACAGATCGCCTTAGTCTTAAAAGGGAAATATGAGAATAAGCTGTTTGTAATAATGGTCATTCTTGTGATCAGCTCAAGGATGAGAATGGGACGTACATCTGTGCGTTTTCATATATTTCATTTCACATCTAGTGCTGGTTACTGAGGTTAGAATGAGGCACACTCCAGTCTTCTGGAAAATTGGGAGCGTGATCTACTTCTTTCTCTACTTAGGATTTGCCATTGAAACTTCCTCTTTTCTCACTGTTACCCAAATTGCCCAGTGCAGAAGAAAAACACCTGCTATGGATGTAGGTTTCCCCAGCTGGATGAAATTGGATTTCTTGGAGGAAAACCATTAGTATCTCAGGAAAATTATGTAGAGTTTTTGAGAGTTAAATGATCAAAGTACAACAGGATTTAATGAAATTAAATCTATGTGTTGGCTGAAATTGCTTAATACCATATGTGGAATTAGAGGAATAGAAAGCTTTGATTTAAAAAAAAAATCCAAGATCAAGTCTTGCCCGGTGTTTCCTCCTGTTCATCTATGATTTCCTGCTTGTATGGCCATCTAGTACCATCAATGCCTTTATTTCACCATCAGATGGCAACCGATGGTAGTTTAAAATTTTAATCGATTCCATTAATTTTGATGACCACCCTTCAATGTAAAAAACAAAAAAAGAAAAGTGTCAGTCTCTTAGAGATCCTTGATCACCCACAACACAAAATGGTATGCGTTCAGTTGCAACAACAGCAAAAGTACTTAGTGGAGAAATGTGACCTGCATTTCTAGGAGAACATGCTAAGAGGAGGTGAGTTCCCAGGAGTAGACCACAGTCTCTTTCTGCAAAGAATTTCATGTTCTCACCATTAACAGGGAAAGAGTTTACAAAGAGAAGAAAAGGAAGGAGAGGAAGATGTTTACTTTAAGATAATTCACTTTCTTTTCCTGTCCCTAAGGAGACATCAAGTAATTGACCACTTTGAGATTTTTGTTTTCTTGAAAAATGGGGATCGTTCTGTGTGACTAAGTTCCGTAAAGGGGCTTCTTCTATGGATAGCAGAAAGGTAAGCAGGATCAACGTTGAGTTGGGTTTCTGCTACAGGTCAAAAATCTGTATGTAGCTCTTCTAGAAGGTGGTAAAGAAATTACTGGCATATTTTATTATGTATGCCTAGGACTTGAGAGCACAGTGTGGACACTTTGTACTTATGACTGCTTGGAGTTTGAGAGCACCAGGTTCTTAATCAGGGTGAAGCGATGGTCAGATGCTGTCACTGCTCTGAAATAACATAGCATCAGAGAACCCGCATTGCCACTCACCTGTATCAGGTTATAGTTCAAGTAGAATCAGATGATGAACCAGATTCCCTGAACTAATAATGAAAAAGAGCTAGCTTGCTTCTGTGCCCAGTCATGCCTGACCTGTATACAAAGGAAAGAATCAGCCTCCCTATTAGTATTTCTCTAATTTCCGGAAAGAGGGAAACTTCTTGCAATGGACACATTAAGGTTTTATTCATGTTAGGAAATATGGTGAAAATGATCCTATTGCTGTGTTCTAAGAACTGTGGGCATGAGGTAGGCTACATCTCCTTTTTTTTTTTTTTTTTTTGGTTTGTTTTTATGTTTAACTTTTCTTATCCCTTTATGTAGTTACCTTTTTAAATTTCCAGTTGTTCTCTCAAAGCACAGAGCAACAAAAGTGACAAGATTAAAGAACAAGAAAGCAGAAAGGCAAGTCTATTTTTCATCAGTGTCCCTCCTGGAATACCACAGTACTTCCTGTAACAAGTTGAATGACTAGTTCGAGTCCACGGAATTTCTAGTGCTTCGGGTTAGAAACACTAAATTATAAGGTAATTTCCTTTCAGCAATGATAATTAAATAACTTTATAAGAAGGAGCTTTCTAATGGAGGAAGACAGCAGGAGGTAAATCTTTTGTCCATCCCACATTGCCTTCCATGCTAACATGGCAACAATATTCGCCAGATCTCCGAGAAGGGAGAGGCTGCCATCTTTGTTAGAGACTTTAAGTGACACCAGATTTAAATCTTCAAAACTAATGGACAAGCTTCTTACTTAGAAGGCAAACTACAGAAGAGAAAGCAAATAGGTACAGAGATTTTTATTTGTTTAAGCATCTATAGTGCACTACCTATTCAATTGAATAGTGAACATATTTTTAAAAACATATTACCTTTTATCTTTTGAAGCAAGTTAATCAAATTCAATATGCCACTCTGAGGCAAATCTTAAAATCAGGACACAAGTGTAGATGAAGAAATGCTGCTTCTGAGTAAGAGAAGTTGGCTAAGAAATATCATTTTGCTGAAATTTGGGCATTCTCCTGGTTTATTTGAAAATACTCAGGTCTACTTGAAAATGCTCTATCATCTATATCCGTGGATGCACAATCACAAGGATTATATTAATGTTCATAAGTATTCCGTGAGGCTACAGACCTGGGATTCGTAAACCACAGTGCCCGGGCTAAATGTGGTCTGCTACCTGTTTCTGCAAATAAAGTTTTGTTGGAAAGAAACTCCAGTCATTTGTCGAGATGTTCTCTGTAGCTGCTTTAAAAAAAAAATATTTATTAGAGAGAAAGACAGCTAGAGAGGGAACACAAGCAGGGAGAGTGAGAGAGGGAGAAGCAGGCTTCCCACTGAGCAAAGAGTCCAATGGGGGGCTCGATCCTGGGACTCTAGGATCATGACCTGAGCGGAAGGCAGACATTTAACAACTGAGCCACCCAGGTGCCCCGTGTAGCTGCTACACTACAATGACACAGGTGAGTAGTTAGCACTGAGAATATGCACAGTCTAAAATATTCATAATCGAGCACTTTCTACAGGGTGGGCAAACTTTTTCTGTAGAGGGCTTAACATTGTAGCACACTGTTTACTATTTCTCTTTTTCCTGGGCAGGGAGGATGACAGAGAAACTCTCATGCCTGCGTGTGGATACAGGAGGCAGACAGATGCCTGGATTAGTGCCTGCCCCTTAGACACCTGTTGGCATCACAGATAAAATTAGTCCATTGTCATTGATTTCATTTCTTCCTACAGACCATAGTTCACCTATTCACGCTATTGCACAAAGGGAGTTCACGATTTCATAGAATTAATTTCCTATAGAGTAAGCGGCACTTGTTTAGAAGAATGGCTTGATTTGAATGTTTATCCTGAGCTAGGAACATGGTGTTTTTACGCCAACAGCATGTTGTTGTGTGTCATGAACAGGTGGTGGGCACTGGGGGCACCTATTGCATGGAGCACTGGGTGTGGGGAATGGGGAACGAATCTTGGAACACCGGAAAAAAATTTTAAGTAACAATAAAAAAATAATAAAATAAAATAAAATCTTAAAAAAAGAAGAAGAGCATCCTGAGATACTTGTAGTCGATAACGAATAATGAAACTGTGGTCTAAAACAGAGGTCTGGAATTCCCAACGTTGTGACCTCCACCTACTGTTTTTCAGATACAGCATGGCGTTCAAGGTCAGCACAATTAGGTAATTGTTGATTCTGCCTTCAACTTTTATTATTTTTTTCTTTTATTTCTTTTTTTATTTTTTCCTTTAAGCTCTATGACCAACATGGGGCTTGAACTCATGACCCCGACATCTACCCAGGAGAACTTCTTTCTCTCCATGATTTTTTCATGGTGAATATTATTGAAACGGTCAAGCCTTATTATACACTTTGTAATTAAGCAGTTAATGATTTCACCTGCTCTGCTGCAAGCCTGAGAATGGCTGTTTAAATGAGAGTGGGAAGATGTCATTCAAGCTAGATCCCTAGTGAATGCAGAAGGAAAGGAGAGGTGGTTTTGGGTGCTGGTAGTGATGGATCATTCCAGAATGGTTGAACTTTTTTTTTTGTTAATGTGCATGAAGGGGTTTGTAAGTGATTATCTCATGTAGACTTCACCTTAACTCTGTGAGGGAAGATGAGGGCAAAGATCAACATCGCTGGTGTCTTGTTCATGGGACTCACTTAACTCATTAATACTTCAAGGTTAAATTGTAAAGAATCCAAATACTATGGAGGTAAGTTCACAAATCAGAATCTAAGAGATTAGGTTCAGTCTGCAGAATGACATGGTTCAATGATCAAAATTCTATAGCTAGGAGTCAGCTCAGCTAAGGTTAGAACCCAGGCAATACGACATTGGAGGGTATGCAGCTAACGTCTACACCGACTCAAAGTAACACATATATGTGGAGCAACTACTGGTTATTGACATACAAACCCTGTTTACTATATTCTGCTCTTTCCAGGCATGGCAGACAGGGCACTGAAGACAGAGCAGCGAGCAAGGCATTAACCACTACACATTTATTTATTTAGTTACTTCTAACCTACCACAACTCTGATGGTTCTTGGAAGTAAAAAGAACAGGGTGCTACCAAACACATAGCAGGAATCCTGACATACGTCAGAGGAAGGAAATTTTCAGATATGCCTGCAAGGATGACTAGGAGTTTTGAGGAAGGTTGAAAAGAAGAAGATGTATGGATACCGAAAGAACATTCCAGGAAGGGGGGGGCAGGAAGTATGAACACTCCAGACATAAATAATCATGGTGAACACTCAGCTATTCTCCCTGAATTCAAGCTCCCCAAACCTGGCTCCCCAGGTCTTGACACACAATCTTCCTCTGCTTGCTTTATTTCCTTCAGTCTGTTCCTCCTTCATGTGCCCCTCACCCCACAGTTTCCTATTCCTCTGCTCCTTTCTTAATGGTGTTGATCCTCAGGATTCTGTCCTTGGACTAATTTGTTCCTGGCTTTTAATTCCTTGATGGTTTGGTTCACTCTGTGGATTTAATTACTATCTATATAGTAAGAACCAACTCTTCATATCTGACTCCTATTTTTCTGAGAGCCAATCCTGTGTATTTGGCTGGCTACAAGTGGATGGTTCTTCTTCCAAGTGTTACAGGTAGATCAACCACCCCTTGTTCCCAAGGAAATCCTTATTATTCCTTTCCAAAACTGTTCTTGTTCTTTGTTAGATATAAACTGATTCGCCAGAAAATCGAGCATAATTCTTTGCAACTCCAGTTTCCCCCACCCTTAATGGAGCTCTGTGAATTTTCCTTTCCAAACTTCTCTCAAATGTAACCCCTTCTTTCTGCCCCCATTGTCATTTCCACGTGGTGCTTCCCTGTGACAGCTATGTAACTACCTGTATTTCCCCTTGCCAGTCATCCCCACATCAGTCAGAATAATCGACCAAAAGTGCAAGCTTGGGTGTCATTCCATATTCACACTTCCATTACCCTTAGGATAAGATGGGGAAGCACAGCTCTCAATTCTGATTCCCACCTTTCATGACTTCAGTCCCATTTCTTGTCCTGCCTGCTTTCCATGTATTCTCAACCACTTATCAGACGGTGCTTTTGACTGTCTCCTTCCCACTTTCCATGTTCTGGATTTGGCCTCAGAACATCTTCTATTACCCTGTATTAGGTTGGATTGTTCCGTTATGGTTCCATAGCTTCGTTAATTCCACCCCCAACATCGCACTCCTCACACTTTTATAATACTGCTTATTCAATGATTTGTGAATACAGGATACATACCCCTTGAGCTTACCATTACAATGACCTCATCTACCATGGTGCCTGCTATATAGTGACCATGTTATCAATACTTCAATTCAATTGACACAAACGAATCCTATAACCTCGAGGGTCCTATAATTGTCAGAATAACACGAGACTTTGGATGAAAGACCAGCTTGAACCTTGGGTGTGTCACTTACTTTCTGTATTGGGTTTTGACAAGTTACTTTTCTGAACTTCAGATTTAATCTGTTTAATAAGTTATAATGTTCAATTCCTAAGGTTGTTATAAAAATGAAAAAGGTTTGTAAATGCCTGGGCACATCTAAGTGGCTAACAAATGGGAGCTTTTAGCTGATTAATTTAGTGTCTTAGGAAGTGGAACTTCTATCAAAAGCCTAGGAGTTTGGAAGGCACTGGTGTTACCTGGCATTGCATACTCCTTTCCTAGCTACTTAATTTCTTGAACACTTAAAATTATATTTGATTTTCTATAATGTCTTGTCCAACCTTCCAAGGAAAATCACTCACAAGGAGTCATATTAGATATCACAGATGATTCTTACACAGAACTTACTTCACAGTTAGAAGTCCCTTTTCCTGGGGTGAGGGGAGAGGGGAATCCCTTTTTCTGGTTAGTCACAATAGTTAAAATTTGTTAAAAACTAATGGTAGTTTTCGATTCCTGCTGTAACAGATTGCCATACACTTGATGCTTTAAAGCAAATCAAACTTGATATTTTATAGTTCTGGAGACTAGAAGTCTTAAACTCAGTCTTTCTGGGCAAAAACACTGCACCAAACAGCACTGAGTTCCTTCTGGAAGCCCCAGGGGAGAACTATTACTTTACCTTTCCCAGTTTCTTGGCTCAGTGTCTCCCCTTCAGACTTCAAAGTCTGTAATGGCCAATCAAGGCTTTCTCCTATTATATCCTTCTGATACTGACTCGTCTTGCTTCTTCTACATTTAAGGATCTTATGATTCCATTAGGCTCGTCTGAATGATCCATGATAATGCCCCTCTCTTATGTTCATTTAATTAGTAACCTGAATTCCATCTGCAACTTGAATTCACCTTGGCCATGCATGTAGACATAGTAACAGGTTCCAGAGGTCAGGATATGGCTATCTTCGGGAGGACATGAATCTGCCTACCATAGGTACTCTGGCAGGCACTATACTGAGGGCTTTGTAAGTCCAGTTAATGCTCCCAAATGTACTATGAGATATTGCTAATCCATTTTATGGGTAAGGAAATGGAGGCTTTGCAAGACTTGCTTTCTCACCAGTCACATCTGGCCATTGGCAGAACAGGTCTCTGAGGCTCTTTCTACCACCTGCCATTGAGTTCTGAGTTCCTGAATGAGGTCCTGAAAGTTCTTGGGTAGGACCCTGTTTCTCTCTTCTTAACAGGCTCCGGCTTCACACTGAGATGAATGTATCTGTGTGGACACCCAGCAGGTCACCTGAGATACATTTTACTCACTCAATTCTGCAGCAGCAACCCTGGGGAAGCTGAATACTCAAGCTACTTCCCACCTTGAGGAAGAAACAGGAACATCCCTTATACAGAGATCCAAAAACCCAAATCCATAACTTGTGAAAAGGGATGTAGTTTTAAAGCTTGTAAATGGGCTTACTTGGGATACACATACAGCTACCCTGAAAAGACCCCTATTTCATTTTTTTTCTTAATGTCAGCAGGATATTGGAAGATTGCTTCTATAGGAATGAAATTACTCCTCTTCTATATACTGAAGTGTGAAATGTCACTGGTATGTATTTCAACGTGGTTGACTCATTTATGGAGGTGTTGAAACACTGCATTTCATGAATCAGATGTTGCTGTGTTAATATCTGTGGCAATAAAATTCTAGGTCTGGAAATTTTAAAACACAGGAACCAGATCTAAATCAGTTTTTACTGAGTGATATCTTACAAGCAATCCAAATTCTGCTGAATAACCCCCTGCATGTTTTTATGGGTAAAGTAATGTTAAGTTCTAATCTCATACCTACAAGGTAATTCTACAAATGAAACCAAGTTTGCAAAGTTCAGAGGTAAGCAGGCAGAATTAAAACTTCCCTTCTCCCACCCAATTCATTATGATTTCTTTTCTAATTCCTTTATCAAATACTTCCTTTCCCATGGTGCAGATATGATGCTAAAAGCTTTGAAGATAAACTTTGTTTTAGTCCATGTTTCCTGTTACCCTTGAGGTTTAGGGCTGTAGTAAGGTAAAGGAAGAAAGGGAGTCAGTTCACAATTATTCTAACGGACTTAAAGACAGGTTTAATCTTGACTCTGATCAAGTTAACCCAGTAGAATGATATTAAAATATGTTTTTTCCATTTCTTTCATAGGAAAAAAGAAAGAAAGAATGTCTCCTTGCACTGGAAAATATACAAGTCCTCCTGGGATAACAAACATAATTCATTCTCACTCAGGCAACCGGTGAGATCACTTCCCGGTTGCTGAGCTTATAGGTTATTGAAACCACTGGGGTTTTGTTAAAAATAACCATCTAATAAATCTGCCCCTTCTTTTAACTAGGATAATGGTGATAACTTTCTTATGGGTTATTTCCTTCCTTTTAGGGCAACTTTTTAAAAAATTCCCAATAATGCGTATGTAATGTAGAGTTGAGGGAAATTGAGATTCTCTGCTGTATTGATTTCTGTAGATCGGCAAGTGAAGGTGTTAAGTAATTTAAGTGTAGTGACAGCGGCTAAGTCAAGACTGTAACCTGCTGCCCTTGGGTAGGTATAAGTTTTTCTAAGCTAAACCGATCTCTTTAAAAACTATCTGTGGGCCTGGGATCCTGTCCCGCATGGAACTCCCTACCATATGGGGAGTCTGCTTCTCCCTCTCACTCTCGCTCTATGCCCTTTCTCTCTCTCAAATAAATGAGTATAATCTTTATTAAAAAAAAAAAGAACCACCATAAGGCTCAGTGTTAATCATGATAAACTCAAAAGAAGCGGTATCTAGGTGTTAATTTTATCAGATTTATTTTGTATTCAATAATTTAATGTTAATGAAGTAGACTTATACCACTGAACTAATATTGATCATTTTAATGTTTGTTTTTCTATTCTTATTTGAGTATAATTATTAAATTTTCTTTGATTTACATTAATAGAAAAATTTAAATCACATTAATTTCATACCTAGATTTGTGTTTGTACTTAAGACACAGGAAATGGGGGAGCCTGGGTGGCTCAGAGGGTTAAGCCTCTGCCTTCAGCTCAGGTCATGATCTCAGGGTCCTGGGATCGAGGCCCGCATTGGGCTCTCTGCTCAGCAGGGAGCCTGCTTCCTCCTCTCTCTGCCTGCCTCTCTGCTTATTTGTGATCTCTCTCTCTCTGTGTCAAATAAATAAAATGTTCAAAACATTTTAAAAAAACACACATAAAATGGTATAATAAATAATTTAAAAAAACTAGTCAAAAGGGAAAAAAAGCCATCTTCCCATATATTTTCAGGCCAAATATAGGGGTTGCCTTCATTTTATATTTTAGGGATCAACTAAAACTTTTTTAAAACAAAAGTAAATTCAAATGTCCTGTGAGAGCATCAGAGCAGGCACTTTCTTAAAGAAGAGAGGTGGTAAAACTGAAAGTTGATTTCTTAGGCAAAATCACTGGATTCCCTGTTTTTAAGTAAGTGTTGCAGCTAGAACAGAAGGATAAGACACTAGGCCTTAAGTCACATTCTTGATCGGCTCCTGGGAATGCCTCTCCCACATTAGGGACTTGAGTAATGGTTAACCCTCCTGATGTTTCCGTTTATTCATCTGTAAAAAGTGAATAATAATACCAACCTCAGTTTTTGTGTGACTTAAATCAATACATTCACTTAATGTCAATGGAACAAACAATGAAACACTAGTAGTAGAAACTAAGCTTCGTGGAGCTCATTCTGTGCATGGGGCACATTTGTGGCCTAGAATGAGTATAAGCGTGCCTAGATAGTGTTCTTCTCTGGCCCCAGTGAAGCCTGAAGGGCCAGACAACTTGTCTTTGGTCGCAAGAAGCAGCATCTTCTCAATTGCATGTTTGGCATAAATATCTACTTATATACCACTTATGCACCGAGATCATTTATACACTCAATCCTATTCTTGAGGTTTCAAAGCACAGAAAAGACTGAGAAGTATAACAGATACATACATTATCAATTATGTCTAGTACACTGCATTTTAGAACTCAGGAGGTGGAAATAGCATCGTGAAATTAACTAGATCGGCCAAAGTAGCAGAAGCAAGTAAGAGGTACGGTTGCCACTTGACTCTGGGTTTATTTGACTGTGATGGTTGATTTTTCAGCGTCCACCTGACTGGGCTAAGGGATGCCCACACAGCTGGTGACCATTATTTCTGGGTGTCGAAGAGGGTTTTCAGAAGAGATCAACAGTTCAATCTGTAGACTGTGTAAAGATCTGCCCTCACCAGTGTTGGTGGGCATCATCCAGTTCACTGCAGTCCCGTGAAGAGCAGAAAGTGTAAAGGAAGGGTAGAGCCTTACTTTCTCTTCTTGAGCTGGGCTGTTCCTCTTCTCCTGGTCTCCTACACTGGAGTTTCTGATTCTCAGGCCTTTGGACTCCAGAGCTCACACCAGCAGCCCTTCAGATCTGAGACTAAGAGTTACACCATCAGCTCTCTTGGTTCTTAGGCTCTAATACTAGGACTGAATTATACCACTGGCTTTCCTGGCTCTCTAGCAGATGGTGTGACTCCTTGAACACATAACCATGTGAGCCACTTCCTATAAAAAAAAATATCTGTGTGTACCTTATTGGGTCTGTTTCTCTAACATACTGATGAGGGCTACACTCTTATTTATCAAACTCTACTGCAATTTTCATTAGTAATGTTTGGTATAATTAGTAATACCTCCAGTTCCCTGTTGATTCACAAACTGGCCATGTACGCTGAGGGAAGGGAAAGACTGAAGAAAGGGACCACTGCTCCACAAATGCAGGTAGTAAGTTTAAGAAGTAAGGGCCCTTATATTTGAGTCTTGGCTTGGGTGGCCGCAAGACAAGCAGACCTCTGCACCCACCCACCGAGTTGTAAAATCTTATACAGAAGCTTTAACTGGGTTTAGCCATATTGAGACCATCTGGGCAGGATACAACACCTTAGTCTCAGGACTGTTCTTGGAACAGCTCCCGCTGTGGAAATGGTAGGTGGAGCACAAATCCTAAGGATAGGGGAGGGGTTGAGGGGAAGCTGACTACTCAGGTCCAGCTCCTGGGTCAACCTGCAGTCATGTCCTCTCAGTGACCTCTTCCAACAGTCATCCCTTTTTAAGGAACATGGTAGGATTTCACTTTTTTGCACTCGTGAGGGTAGGTGTGGCCAGTAATGTGCTTTGGCCAATTAAATGTAAGTGACATGATTCAGTTCTTGGTAGAGGTTTCAAGAGCCTTCTTTCTCACTATGGCAGTGACTAGGGAAGCCCGATCAAGGCAATGACTCTGCCAACCCAAGTGTCGCTAGAATGGACCGTAGTGAGGAAAGCCATCTTATGTAGTATATTTCATGTGAGTTACAAATACACTTTGAGGAGCACCTGGGTGGCTCAGTTGGTTAAGCGACTGCCTTCGGCTCAGGTCATGATCCCGGAGACCCAGGATCGAGTCCCACATCGGGCTCCCTGCTTGGCAGGAAGCCTGCTTCTCCCTCTCTCACTCCCCCTGCTTGTGTTCCCTCTCTGGCTGTGTTTCTCTCTGTCAAATAAATAAAATCTTTTAAAAAAATACACTTTGATTTTTTTTAATACACAAAATATTTAGAGATTTATAACCACAGCATAACCCAGTCTTTCTTGACACAATTAGGCTGCTGCCAAATATGCAGTAAACTGTTAAATGGTGTGCTGGGAAATGGCCTCTTGGAGGATGGAAGAGACCCTCATTCGTAATGCTGGGTGAATTTTGTCGTGTAAATACTCCCACTATGGCTGATTTTAAGCTCCTTACATGAGAGCATTGAATGTAGACTTGAAGCCAAATGGACAAAGAAAGATGAACAGAGGGGATGGAAAGGAAAAATAAGGTAAAAACAGAGATGGGGCAAACCATAAGAGACTCTTAACAACAAGTAACCAACTGAGGGCTGCCAGAGGTGGATGTGACTAGGGGGAGATGGGGTAAATAAATGGGTGATGGGCATTAAGGAGGTCAATTGTTGTAATGAACACTGGGTATTAATATGCATGTGATGAATCACTAAATACTATCCCTGAAACTGATACTACACTCTATATTAATAACTAGAATTTAAATAAAATCTTGAAAGAAAAAAAAAGAAACCAAAGGGACAAAATTAATTCTGGCAAGCATGTAGGAGGCAAGGTGTAATATATCACTTTCTCATGGTATTTTGTAGTAGATGTGACTCCATATTTCTTTGAGTTTGCAGCCCAGAGAAGCATCAACGAATGGGATAAAAAGACAAGATGTATATGTATTCCATTTTATCAAGACTATAGTGACTGAAGTAAGGATCTTTCTTTTTTTTTTTTTTTAAGATTTTATTTATTTGACAGAGAGAAACACAGCGAGAGAGGGAACACAAGCAGGGGGAGTGAGAGACGGAGAAGCAGGCTTCCCGCCGAGCAGGGAACCCAATGTGGGACTCGATCCTGGGTCTCTGGGATCATGACCTGAGCTCAACCAACTGAGCCACCCAGGCGCCCAGTAAGGGTCTTTCTTAAGAACAAATCTTTCTTAATCTGAAATCCATGGAGAGGAAGGTGGTCAGATGTTGTCACATGGCTACAGCTGCATGCCTGTTGGAGTCTATGTCAATTCTAAGCTGTAAAATTCACTTTTTGAAAGAAGCATCAATCCCAAATGTAGATGGTTCCCTCAGAAATATACAGTACAGTGATGTTTACTGGAACATTTACATGTGTTTTCATGGCACAAAATTCTCCTTTGGATCCATCCAATTTCCCTCTGACAGTCTCTTTCAAATGAAAAGATTCTGAAATAGGGGTGCCTGGGTGGCTCAGTTGGTTAAGCGACTGTCTTCGGCTCAGGTCATGATCCCGGAGACCCAGGATCGAGTCCCACATCGGGCTCCTTGCTCGGCGGGAAGCCTGCTTCTCCCTCTCTCACTCCCCCTGCTTGTGTTCCCTCTCTGGCTGTGTTTCTCTCTGTCAAATAAATAAAATCTTAAAAAAAAAAAAAAAAGAAAATATTCTGAAATAATTTTAGCATGGGTGGGGAATATTACAAGTAAATACTCAAAGATACATGATTATTATACATAGTCCTTTGTGGCAAAGACTAATAAGTCTTTATCAATCCTATTCTATTTTTCTGGACACTAAAAGACGACATTTTCCAGCCTCTCTTGTGGTAGATTTGAGACTAGGGAAGAAGTGATGTATACCCCGTCCAGATCTGACCATAGCTGGCTGATGACAGGGGACAAAAAAAGGTTCCAAATAGACCCTAGAAGGTAGTGGTACCACTAGAGGAAAAAGGCTAGAATTCTTAGGCCATTGGTGTAAGCCCCATTGCTAAATGCTGACTGGACTTCCCACTGAGTTATTCAGTGTTGAGGGAGCTAGTGTTAATTACCCTGATTGATATCTCTTCTTATCCGGGAATCTATTATATTTGTGTG
This sequence comes from Spilogale gracilis, assembly GCA_004023965.1. Taxonomy (NCBI): domain Eukaryota; kingdom Metazoa; phylum Chordata; class Mammalia; order Carnivora; family Mephitidae; genus Spilogale; species Spilogale gracilis. The sequence goes on from PITA01009364.1 coordinate 55,497, forward strand.
GCACTAAGAACGTATTATTTTGGATTTTTATATGCATGAAGAAATCAGAGCACAGACTATTTCAGTGAAACAATCAGATAAGCCCAAATGCAATTTAGATTATCTAAGCAGAAACAGAGGGAACCCAGGAAGAATATGACCTATTCCGAGAATTACAGATTACCGAGGATAGAAATGAATAACTGTTCCATGCATCTTCCAAGTAGAGGAGTTGAGGTATTTCCTCCCTCTCCATTCTTAACTTTTAAAAGGTAGCTGTGGAGCTTCATAACAGGAAGTTATTTTTAGGAAATATTTCTTTTAGCAATGATAAAGTGAACACTGAGGTCTACTGTTGAAACTAGCAAATTTTGTTTAGATCCAAATGCTCCAATTCTGGATATATTAACCCCTCACAGCCTCCCCCTGTTTAATTATTTGCCTGCTTGTGTGAAAAGTGTTATAGCAAATGTTTGCTAAAATTCTGCGATAAAAAGGACTTTTTGAATCAAATAAGTAATTAACAGTCTGGAGCAGGCAGTGTTGTACCACCCAGATGGCTCCGGAAGGAAGAACCTGCTGAAAATAACATGATCAGCAAAGATCCATTAGCTCCTTCAGTGTCTGAATGTCATTCACCCAATCACTGTCACTGCTGGGGTGACCGGTGATCTTCACTCCTGAGCTCCCAGTGGGGCTTTCTCTCAGTAACAACACAGCTGATTTCTCCCTCTGCCCAGTCTTGCCTCCATCTCCTTCCTTTTGAGGGGGTTGATCCCAAACAAACATCATTCACCCTAAACACTAAGCATCTTCTTCTGGAGAACCCAAACGTGTGACACAGACTGCTGAAGGGCTAGCCAACTGATCAGAATACACATACTTCAAGTGCAAATTTAAATAGAACTTGTTCTATGAGAGAACACACAGACGAGTGCTTGCTAATGTTTGCCCTCGAATGCAGACTAGAGATTCTTAATGTTACTTCCAAATATCTTACATGGACAAAAAACTTGTAAAAAGGACATTTTTTTTTATGGCTATCCCATTTCACTGATGAAACTGAGGCCCAGAGAGAGCCCCAATGATATGTCCAAAGGAAGTGTTAGTACAGAAAAAAACAGGGATTCATACCCAAGCAGCCTCTTATTCACCAGGTTTTACAGTTAATATTTAGGGTACTGGTTTCCAGGAGGCCTCCAGTAAAAAATAAATATTAGGCAAAAAGACAACTCTCTCGATTATTAATTATACTTAACTGCTTGTCATTTATTTACAGGCCAAGAAATTGATACACCTGTTAAAATTAACCCTGTCAATTTCTCTTAGCTTTGCCTTAGAAGACAGGGTCATAGTAAAATAGTGTATAATTAGGGGAAGTGAAGAGGAGAGAGGGATGAATCTTGCACAGGAATTGCTGTTTTGAAAGGGCGGTTTGGATGGGGAGCCACACTAGTGGGTTTCCTTGGGACCAGAGAACAGAAGCATAAAGACAGCAGGTGTCTTATGACATGGGGGTGGAATATGATGCATAGAAAGAGAAAGTAATAAGGTTCCAAGGAATGATCTTCCCTTTGGCCGGTCTTTTCCAACACTGTTTTAATTTCTCTCCATAACACAGTGACAGTGTGCTAATCTACTTTGAATTTTCAAACAGATTCAAATGTGTTTGAAAGTCTAAAACCATAGAAAAATGTTTATCTACAAAATTAAGTGTAAAAAAAAAAAACACCCTCCAATTTGCTTTGCTTACAAGATGGTAGAAACTTGGGCATGCCGTGGTTAATACCTAGGTAACTAGGGATGATCTCAAGGGATTTAGTTTCTAATCAAAATTCAGAATGCAAGCTCTATGGATTACTGTGTGTTCTTTTATTCAATATACATTCTTTTATGAGCCATTTCTGTAATTCTTTTTGAGTCCCAGCACTAGATGAGTCACACATTTTACTAAGTGTTTTAATTTTTCAACACACTGAATCCTTGATAAAAATTGAAAGTACGATTTGTTTTCCCTTCTGTAATCAAAGAAAACCAAATTCAAAGGATCTTCTAGAATGGGCTTTCATATCTCAGATCATTACTTATCTACCCTACTCAGTTCCAGTTCTGTTTTCCTCAAAACGTTATGATTGGACAAGTCCTGTAATAACTAGCTTTGTGGAGGGTGGAACTTTTTGCATGGGTGGATTACAATGTTTATGTAAATTACTTCGAAGTTCGGCAGATCCTTTTCTAGAGACAGGGACTCTTCCTGTTATCATTTCACCCAAATCTGCTCCACTCTCTGATCTTTGTGTTATAAAAACAAAATGCCTTTACCGAATCCTGACATGTCATGAGTCTGACAGTGTGAAATTGCTTCTCAAAAAGCAACGTTTCAGGGCACCTGGGTGGCTCAGTGGGTTAAGCCTCTGCCTTCAGCTCAGGGCATGATCTCAAGGTCCTGGGATTGAGGCCCACATCCGGCTTTCTGCTCAGCAGAGAACCTGCTTCCTCCTCTCTCTCTGCCTGCCTCTCTGCCTACTTGTGATCTCTCTCTGTCAAATAAATAAATAAAATCTTTAAAAAAAAAAAGCAACGTTTCAGCCTGTCTTAAGAAAAAAAAAAAAAAAACCAACCAAAAACATGTTCTAATTTCTTAACCGCTGAAAAGAGCAAAGCTCATATCAAGTGTGACTCATGAAAACAAATCCGACACTTTTCTCTCTCCTCCCCTTGTCCCTTTAAGAATTGATCATTTCTCAGTTGCCTTCTGACTCGTTCAAAGTATGCTAAAAATTCTTGAGCAAGAGAGGAAGGAGTATTTGGCTCAATTCTTGATGAGTCAGTCAGCCACTCCAAGAATGGGGGGAGAGTGGCCAGAATTATAAAGTACAATGGTATTGCAATGTATGTACTGGTCATCCCCCACCATTTATTTCTCTATTATCAGTTAGCGCTAAAATAGCAACTGTTAAGAAATGAACAAAAAAAGTGCCTCATTAGGTTTAGACAACCAGTTACTGTTCTAAACTCGGGTGTCTAGAAATGCAAATTTCTGTGGCAAATAGTTAAACCACCTTCCCTTGGTCCCCATCTTCAGCTCCTCTATCCAGAAGTCCTGACAGCTGTTCAAAGGGACAGCTGGTTTTCTACTCCCAATTGTAGAAGTGGCTTGACTCCTAAAATTCTGGGATGGGTGAATGATCATCCTGATAGGTAACCAAAGCTATTTAAAAAGTTTGTCTTCTATTGCAAACAGAAATTGGCGTCATATCTGACCTTTGATCAGAATACTGGGTATCGCACATGAATATGCTCTTTCCATTTTAACATCAAACTGCCCCCCTTTTATATTGATGTATAATTAACACAACTCCAAGATTTAAATTTAACCACTTCTGAGTTTTTACTGTATACTAGTTACTAGGCTAGACTCTCTTGACAAATAAATAGGTATGTTAGGCATGTTCCCAAACTTGAATCTCCATGGATGAAACTTCTAAATCTCCTGGACCCACCTACAAGTTTCTAAGCAAGGGCAGGACTTAGTCTTTGGTGTAGATGGAGGCATTTATCATGTCTCAAGACCCTTTTGGTTGTCACAGCTGGGGAGGAGACTGGTAATCCAGTTATCTAGGGGGTAGAGGTCAGAGATACTGCTAAACATTCTATAATGTAGAGGACAGCTCTCCATAACAAGAATGATCTGCCCCAATAGGTCAGTAGTGGTGGGGTTGAGAAAAGAACTCCATAAACAACGGGTGGGGCTTAGAAAAGACTATCTGGCATTTCTTCAAATAAGGTTGTCCTTTTAAAAGAATAAGAACTTCTATTGATTTTAGAAGACAAAAGAGAGGACAAGTTGGCAGGGGTAGCTCTGAGTAAAATTAAATGTTCATTGTGTGTAGAACAATGTTAAAGGGTCTTGCCTTCTTTTAGAGACCACAGTGGTTGCGGATGAAACATGTTGCCTTCCTGGTCCTTAAGATAACAGTAGCCACAGCTCCAACCCCACAACTAACCCATATGCACTGAGGAGCTAAGCACTGTTCTAAACACTCATACTAAATTCGCAACATTATTGAAGTGGATACTATTACCCTGCATGTTTTAGAGATGAGAAAACTGAAGACCAGAGCAGTTAATTAGTGGTCTCATGGTCACTCAGGGTGTTCGTGGTAGAGCACTGATTAGAACCCAAGTGGTGTGGATTGGGGTCTTTGTTCTTAACTACAAGCAGCTAAACTGCCTCTTCCTATATGAGCCGTATACATTCTACTCCATCTCAGTTACACTCCAGGTAGGTGGTCTCAGGTAAGTTATTTTCTCTGTGTTTTACCTTTGTCATCTGTAAGGTGGATCTACTATTTGATTTTGATTGTGGTAGGGTTTAACTGAGTTAGTGAATGCAAGGCATTTAGAACCCACCCCCCAAAAAGTTCTCCTTTTTACCCATAATACTGACAATGCTTCTTCTCCAGGGTATCTACATTTTAGGGTAGGCTGGTGTTGTGTGAAAGTATGCACAACTTTTGGAGTCCAGCAGAGCTGGTCAGCATCCTTCCACTGCTTGTAATTAGCTATGCAACTTTGATTAAGCTAGAGAGAGAATACAAGCAGGGGGAGTGAGAGAGGGAGAAGAAGTCTTCCCACTGAGCAGGGAGCCCGATGCTGGGCTTGAACCCGTAGCTCCAGGATCATGACCTGAGCTGAAGGCAGAGGCTTAATGACTGAGCCACCCAGGCACCCTGGGCTTTGTTTTTCTTAAAAAAAAAAAAAAGTTACTAATGGAAATAACCCTTCAGAAAAAGTAACTGTAAAATTTTCTGTGGAAATTCATAGTTCAGTATCTAAAAGAGAAATGAATAAACAGAAATCAAATCTTAAAAAAAAAAAAAGAAAGAAAATTTTAAACACTGTGAGCCTTTGGGAAATCACAATTTCATGTTAGCTTTCCTACTGTCAACTGATCCATGCTATTCAAGTATCTTGCATCATTTTGTAAAATCAGATCTGTTATGAGAAGATTGTCTTCTATGCTTAGGTAGCCAGCATAGGTCACTAAGAAGTTTTGCATGTTCATGGTAAATCCTGTGTGTGCGTGTGTGTGTGTGCATACATGCACATGCAGACATACATATGAACAGGCATGTGCCCATAGAAAAACAAACAGGACAAAGACTTGGCCTCCCTTGTCTACTTGAGCCTGTAGGCACAAACTCTCTTAACAAGTGTTCTAGAGACAGCATGATAGAAAGAGCTGGGGGCCATGAAAAGCTGGTTCTGAGGATGGTTTGAAAGCACATGAGCTCACCTAGGATGCAATTAGTATGGCGGGAAACCAGGAGAATATAAACATTATACAAAGAAGTCCTCTTCTACTTCTGAACCTAGTCAGGAGTCCGAAAAGACATCAGATTTAAGAGAGGCACAACCATCCTTATAAGATGGCTTCTTGCATCACATCATCCTTTGAAATGGGTTCTTGTTTCTTCTAAAAGTCTAATTATGATTGATTCCCTGTCTTCCTCTATGAGTCCCTCAGGATGAATGACATCTACCCAATCAATGGCAGTTATATGGGTCCCTCAGATATCCATCATGAACTGGATGTGTCTATGCCTCAATCTTCCTTGGTTCCATTACCCTTCACTCTGACCTCCAGAAACTTCTGTTGCCTTTGATAAAACTGTATGTTAGGCTTTTCACTTGACATTTCTCTTCTGTTTTCACATGAATTTTAACCTAAGTTTTCCCAGAATCACCCAGAATGTTTGTTAGAGCACAGGTCCAGGGGCTCTACCCTCCAGTCTCTGATCCATTAGGTCTATGATAGGGATCCAGATTTTGCATTTCCATCAAGTTCCCAGGTGCTGGTGTTGCTGCTGCTGGATTGGGGACCACGTTTTGACCAGTCCTCAAACAGAAGTTTGGTGACCCCTGAGGACACAGTTTCCCCTACATTACTTTCATGTGGCAACTGTTGTTCCTTTCACTCTTCACATACAATTATAACTTAAGATAGTTTTGGTGTTTGCTTTGCTGCTAACACCTGTTTCCCTACTATTCCTCTTCACTCCTTCCTGAAATAACCTGCAAAGCCACCAGATGATGACACCTACAATACTACTTGTGGTCATTCCTATAGAGCTTCCAGTCACTCCCCCTTCCTCACTGAAAAATGTTAGCATCTGGTCAACCATTCTTCTCTCTTTTATTATGCCTGCCAACATTCTTGGTGTCTTCACCATCTATAAGCATGATCCATGGCCTTATCACTATTCCTCTATTGCCTCATCCACCTTACTTTCCTCATTCAGCTTACATGCCAGACCCCAAAACTCCAACTTGCTCTTCAAGCAAAAGCTTCCTATATTTTTCTCTGCAAACCCTAACCCTACAAACTTAAACCCAACTTTGACTATTCTGGGCCTAGACCCAAGAAGACTTACACAGCTGGAAAAACAAAAAACAAAAACAAAAAATGAAGCTGCCAGTTTCCACTTTAAATATATGATAAAAAACATAAAATGGGCTTTCCACATGATCATAACACAATTCTCTATTTTGGCAATGAGTAACTGGGTAGAAGTTGAGAAGGATATTCAGAGTCTCTGACAAGCATACTGGTTGCAAGTTTGGATTTTAGAGTCAAACATATCTGAGTCCATACTTGTCTCTGATTTTTACCAGTTGAGTGTCCTGAAACACTGTCTTTTTACAGCTTTGTTGCCTCATCTAGAAAATGGGGAAAATGATAGCATAAACTATAAACTATAAGGTTTTTTTTTACAAAGATTAAATGATATGAATCATAACAAGTATTTAGCATGCATAGTGCCTGGAGACCAGGAAGCACTTGGTAAATATTAGCTATAGTCAATAATGTTATTGAATTTATAATCTATCACTTAATTTTGACCAAAGCAGATATATCTTTGGAGCGTAAGGTTAAAGTGTCCACAAATTAAGATCCTTCTGTTTCTAGTTTTTCCAATACCGATTCTCTAATTGGCACATGAATGAGTTAAAGTGTGTGTTGTCACAGCTCGGATCTAATTGGCTAATCTGAAGGATCCAGTGACTTGGATGTTCTATCAATCCAAAGTAAACTTTGACTCTCCTGAAAAATCAAGTTGTAATCTACTGGCACATATACGAATGTTTTTCCTGGAATAATTAAATGTTTTCCAAGTTTAACCATGGCCTGTCTTCCAACTTCTAACCAACAGAGTGAAATGAAAACAGTTTAGAGGAAGCTGTAATGCACTAGTAAGTAAATCTTTCATTATGAGGTAGTAATTCTGGTTTCCTTAACGACCATTAAGTGGATCCATTCATGAGATGTGGTCAGTCATTATGGAGAGAGCTGACAACAGGTGCAAGGCTTTGTTTCCAGAATTCAGTTCATCGAGACAAAATCAGATTATTTTCAATAAACGTCATAGAAAATGGGAGAAGGGAGGGATTTAGGGGCACCTAAGAGTGGACAGAGTTCTGGTAAGAATATTTTAAAAATTTATTGGGGGACAAAGCAAATCGAGAAAACACTAAAGACAAAATTACAAAGGGTCACCATCGGGAAATTCCCATTAGTGATGGCAAGAGAAAGATGAGGAAGGTAATGATTAGCAAGTCCATAGCCATTATCACTAATGGCTCTTCTCCCATCTGTCCCCAATGCCATGAAACCATAAATATCTAATTATACTAAGTTTAATGTTTTGATAAAAAGACCTTGTTTATTCCTTAGTACTTTCAAAGAGCAAATATTTTATTTGAGCAAAGGTTATTATGAAACTGAGATCACCATGGACAGTTTGGTTAGCCAGCAAATTTTCTCCTCAGCAACAGATCCTTAAAAGAAAACCATTGCCGGCTGACAGTTCTCATGTGATTTAGAACATCACCATATTATCATGTATAGATATAATGTGAAGTGCTTACAATGTACAAATGCCTCTTCTGGTTTCCAAACAAAAAGGAAAATAACACACCCAAGAAGAAATAGATGGATGAGGTGCCTGGGTGGTTTAGTTATTGAGCGTCTGCCTTCAGCTCAGGTCATGATCCCGGAGTCCTGGGTTTGGGCCTGGCACTGGGCTCCCTGCTCAGCAGGAAGCCTGCTTCTCTCTCACTCCCTCCCCCTGCTTGTGTTTCCTCTCTAGCTGTGTTTCTCTCTGTTAAATAAGAAAGTCTTAAAAAAAAAAAAAGAAAAAGAAAAAGAAGAAGACAAAATAGATGGGCTAATAAGAGGAAAGCCAGTGAAAAAATTCCTATATTCATTTTTTTTGCTATGATAATTTTAAAAAATTTAAGAGATTTAAGAAAGGACTGATCCAATAGATAATAAACCATTTCATAGACTTGTTATAGGTAGAAAGATAAATAAGCAGGAAAAACAAAGCAGATTATATTGCTAAGAGGTACTGTTTACAACAAATTCTCAGTATTTTGAGCAATATTTGATAGGGTGTGAAATGCTTTGAGATTCACCACCAAGTGTGTTTTTAAGTAAAGAACTTACTTTCTAATTGTAATATTGTGTAATTTTACAAAATTGTATAAAACACAAGTATGCAGTTTCATGAAATTTTACAAGATGAAGCCATGAAACCATGATCCAGATCAAAATGCTAAGCCTAGGGGGCACCTGGGTGGCTCAGTTGGTTAAAGCGACTGCCTTTGGCTCAGGTCATGATTCCAGAGACCTGGGATCGAGTCCCACATCCGGCTCCCTGCTCGGCGGGAAGCCTGCTTCTCCCTCTCTCAGTCCCCCTGCTTGTGTTCCCTCTCTGGCTGTGTTTCTCTCTGTCAAATAAATAAAATCTTTAAAAAAAAAAAAATGCTGAGCCCAGAAATTCTCTCTGATTGCCTTTCTACAATCACGTCAAGAAAAAGATTACCACTATTTTAATTTGTAGCTCATAGATTACTTTGGCTTGTTTGTATGTATGTATGTATGTATTTATTTATTGTTTTTTTTAAAGATTTTATTTATTTATTTATTTGACAAAAAGATACAGCAAGAAAGGGAACACAAGCAGAGGGACTGAGCAAGGGAGAAGCAGGCTTCCTGCCAAGCAGGGAGCCCGATGCAGGGCTCAATCTCGCGACTCCAGGATCGCGACCTGACTGGAAGGCAGACGTTTAATCACCCCGCCACCCAGGCACCCCAGTGCAAGGACTTCAGAGTACTAACACCATTTGCTCCCCAACCCCATCTTTTCTCATATTCATCAGATATTTTATTTGATGTATATTTTAACTGCTGCATGGCATTACTAAAGTCCATATTTAGACTTATTCATGTAATTACTCTTTGGCTCTTTATTTGGTCCTTCCAGCTAGGTTATGTTCTTCCAAAGAACTCCTATTCAGAGATTGTCTCTACTACATAATTTAATGTTGAAGATAAGTTATCTTGATATTTTTTTTCCTGAAAATACCTTTATTTTGCCTTCATTTTTTAACAAGTTTGCTCAAGATGGAATTACAGATTAACTTCTTTGGGAAAGACCTTTATCTTTTCTGTTATATTTTTCTGTTGAAAAGTAAAATATCAAACTTATTATATTTCTAGTGAAGGGAATTTATCCATTTCTCTAGGTGATTTTAAATTTTTGCTTTTGTGGGTTTTTTTTTTTTCCCCAGCAATTTTCATCTAACATGCCGTGCACAATTTTTTTCCTTCTTTTGGAGGGTTTGTTAAATGTTTGAATGTATGGATATCAACCATCTTTGGGAAATCATTGCTCAATATTCCTTCAGATACTGCTTCTAACCTATCCTCTTGCACCTGTTATTCTAGGAATTAAATTACATATATTTTAGACTTTCCATCATGCTCCATGTATCTCCTATGTCTTCTGTTTTTCTTTCTGGGTTTTAGTCTAATATATTAGCTACCTGATAACTGAATCATTCTCTCTTCTGTTCTATCTCTTCTACAATCTGCTGAGTTGTTAATCTCACTTTCATTTTTTTTTTCTTTGGGTCACGGCCTTCCATTTGATTTTTCAAGTAAGTTCTATCTCCTTCTTGAAACTGTCTAGCTTTCTGAATATATTATCTTTAATTTTTTATCTGAAAACCCTAATTACTGGATCACCTCCAAATCTGTATCTATTTTCTGAGCTAGTTCTTTCTTTCTTTCTTTCTTTCTTTCTTTCTTTCTTTCTTTCTTTCCTCTTTTATGGTCCTGTTTTATGGCATGCCTCTTAATTTTTTTTTATTGACTATTGGCTATTGAGTATGAGCAGTTATTGAGGTTTTGAAAGATATTTTTTTTAAAAGATTTTATTTATTTACTGAGATAGAGAACACAAGCAAAAGGAGGGGCTGAGGCAGAGGGACAGAGAACCTGAAGCCGACTCCAGGCTGAGCACAGAGCCTGATGGGGGGCTCAGTACAACCACCCCAAGATCATGACCTGAACTGAGATCAAGAGTCAGGCTCTTCACCAGCTGAGCCACCCAGGCACCCCAGGTATTATCTTTTTACAGAAAATATTTCATTTTCTCACGGCAGCCTAGGGTGTAGCATTGATGAGAGCTGAGTTGGTCTATTTCCAGAGTATTTATTCTCCTGATGTACAGATCTCTCAAAGTCTCCACTAAAAGCCTGGCCTAAACCCAGATTATTATCTCTATATGCTATGTGACTGCCAATAATTTGCTACTGCCATTTTAGGCTTGATTTCTCAGGCTCTCCTTCTGCACACCTTTAGTATTAGCAAATGTATACGGGGAATATCGGTGCATAGTATTGGGCTCCAATCTCTTTGTGCCCACTCTTTGGTCCCTCGATTCCTTGCTGCCTTGGTAGTCCCGAGCCCCAGTCTCTGGCTTTTACTGTAATACCGCTGAAAATTCTAAGCCACTCCTCTTTTTCCTTCTCACTCCGCAGCTGTTTATGGATAAGCCTCAGATAGAAAAGTGGCCAAGAATGTCTGACTCACTTCAGTGCAGAATCTTTCTCATCATCTTGAATCTTCAGATTCTGCTTTTTTTTTTTTTTTTTTCCTCCTGAAACCGTAAAGAGATTTTCTGTTGTGAGATGTTGCATAGTTTTTGTAGTGGTCTTCAGCGAGAGGTTGGATTAATGCCAATCATCCCATGCTGCCTGATTTTGATGTGTGAATAAGAATTACTTTTCTGTCTGAATATGCATGTGGTAAGGGCAGTGTCTATGGCATCGAGAAACATAATATTGAATCAAGCCAAGGGAAAAACACAGAGGAACCGAAACACATAAGACTTGTGAATTCTGAGTATTTAAAAGAGCGGTATTAGTGTGAATAATAGTTTTACTCAATGAAGGCACAGTGCCCAAGGGAAAAAATGTGTGAAACACGTTAACTATGTGAAGTCTTAAAGACCTCGAAAAGTGTCAGTGTTGTAGCGGCAACTTCTATAAATAGAGCTAAGTAGTTGTCTCCATATTCAATGCCTTAAATTGTGCCAAGAAAAATTCAGCTGTTCAAAAGAGCACCATGAAAAAAGTAGTATGCATGCTGACTATCTGTTTAAATCAATGTCCTAATGTGGAAGAGTATATATGATAAAGAAAACATGAGGTGTCTAAAAAGACTAGGATTTTATATAGCATTCTAGGAAAATTGGGGAAAAAAAGTGGAGATGTTATAGTGAATACTAAGGTGAAGTTACAATGATGAATAAGAGCTCTAAACTTAAATAATTAAATATTTCTTAAACTCTAAATAAATGTCTATCAAAGTAATGTCACAGGGTTGATTTTCTACACTAAAAGGATGGGTCACCTGAAATGGCAAATAATTGGGATTTTTGTTGTTGTTGTTGTTGTTATATAGAGAGCAATGAGAAATATTCACAATAAATATAAAACACATACAACTTAATAATAGAAACACTCTGGATAATAAGATGAAGGACATGAGAGATTCATTCCCTGTAGAGAGAACTAGTCACTATAAAAATGAGTTTTAGGGGCACCTGGGTGGCTCAGTTGGTTGGGCGGCTGCCTTCAGCTCAGGTCATGATCCTGGAGACCTGGGATCGAGTCCCACATTTGGCTCCCTGCTCCACGGGAAGCCTGCTTCTCCCTCTCTCACTGCCCCTGCTTGTGTTCCCCCTCTGGCTGTGTTTCTCTCTGTCAAATAAATAAAATCTTTAAAAAAAATGAATTTTAGAAAGGTTAAGTTTTCAAATAAATGGTATTTAACAAAACATCACAACTCTACTCTCAAGTTAGTAAAAATTTAAGAAGAGAGAATTGATGAGGGTAGAGAATTATGAGCCATTATTGATGAGGGTATGATGCGATACAAAATAGGCACTGTTACAACAAAAAGTGTATAAATATATCTAATAGCACAATAAAAAGTGTTCAGTGTAGGTAAACAAGAATAAACTAAAATGATTAAATAAACCATGTAGGGCTAGATAATGTAACATTGTTATTATAATGATGGTTATTAAGACTATGTTGTACATAATATCCATGCTATTCTAGTAATTTTATTTTTAAATTTTTTAGTTTAAGTTTCATTAACCAACATGCTATTATAGTAAAAGCAGAGTCTAAATCTCTAATTACAGTATCCAACTATATAAAAATTGCAGGAGCAAAAATTAACTGATGCAAACTAAAATAATATAGTGATTTTTCTTATAACACAAAGATTATTTTAAACCTCTTAAATGTTTGATTCCTTCTGTGTTTTCCAATATTAATTGCCTAACAAAATATGCAATGTTTTGGAAGCATTTTTTTCCTAACATCAGCATGCCTATTATCCAGAATAATACTACATTTTTTCCCTTTTATAAGATTGTATTTATTTATTCGACAGAGAGGAAACGGGAGAGAGTACAAGTGGGGGGAGTGGCAGGCAGAGAGAAGGGGAGCAGCCGACTCCCCACTGAGAAGGGAGCCTGATCAGGGGCTCGATCCCAGGACCCTGGGATTATGACCTGAGCCAACGGCAGTTAGTTAAACAACTAAGCCGCCCAGGGGCCCCAGAATAATATTACATTTTAACACTCATACCCAGACACACATAAAGACCGCTCTGCATTCTTCTGGGGAACGTGGTTAGGATCCTTGGTCTCTTATAGTAGATTGGATTTAGTATGCCCATTTTTCTGAGTCTTTTATTCCCTCCCACACATTGCTGAGCTTCCAGGCTTTTCTCAGCTATATATTAAAACTAGAAACACTGGCTTCCAAAGCCCTTGCCAAGGCATTAGATACTGGATTATGGGACTAAATCCTATCCACAACCTCTCCCCTGATCAGTTTTATATTCTATCTTTCTTCTCCTGTAGAGCACACTCAAGTTAGCTTCTAGATCTATTTTCCCATTTCTAGCAGGATGCATTAATAGATCCTATAGTTTAGTCGGTATAATCCTCCCCTTTGCTTAACAGGACCCACTTTCCATGTTTGGAAAAACTAAAGTTCATAGGCCACCTTGCCAGGAGAGAGGGAGGATGAGTAAATCTTCAGGTGAACAAGTCTGACTTTAAAGGCAGAAGCTCTCTGCTTCAGCTTCGAGTAAGTGGATAGCTGCTGGCTCCCTGCCTCTTGCCAAAGAACACCAGTCCAAGGAAGCTGCAGGATTCAAACACTGGGCATGCAAGGTAATTGAAGGCATCTACCTAGGTAGCTTATCCCAAATTTCAAGGTCCCATTTCTTCGCTTCGGGGCCCTGGCTTCACTGCAGGAGACTTGGTTAGACTGGCTTGAGTCTCTTTCAAGTTTTCTTTCCTTTAAATAAAGTCGTTCACTCAGTCTTCAGTTTCATGTGCTCCTGAGCTGCAAAAATGAAGGTTTCTTTACTTTGACATAGAGATATTTAGACTTTCATACTGTAGGTTGGTGATTGGCTGACCTGAATATGACATTTTTCTTCTCCTATCAATGCATTAATAGGATTTAGCAACATGCCGCAAATTTCACTGTTCTTATCATTATTGACCCTTTCCCTATACCTTCTAAATGATCAAAATATTGTAAAAACCAGTGCAGTGAAAATCATTTTATGTGAATATAATATTTTTATGAAAACCTATATTTTTCCAAGCAGAGAAGAGAAGCATTTTTTTTTTCTTCAAATCTCTGTAATGTTGGACTTAATTGAAAAAATCTGTATTCTTATGCCTACTTCTGTGGTCAGTCTTTTGTGATACGTTTTGGTGGAAGCATATGAAGAAAATCACACTACGTGATCAGATAGGGGAGAATAACTGTAATAGCCCTTTGAGATAATTAAGAATATGCTTTGATTTTATACTGGTAGTCAGTAAGTGGTAATTGCTCAAAAGTTATTTACAACATAAAATCTGAAACATTGTCAATGAAGATTCTGTGTTCTGTAATGTTAAAATCTATTGTCGATCCTGCCCTTTGAAAAGTATCTTTTACTTTTTTTTAAAAGATTTTATTAATTTGAGGGGCAGCTGGGTGGCCCAGTCATTGAGTGTCTGCCTTTGGCTCAGGTCATGATCCCAGGGTCCTGGGATGGAGTTTTGCATAGGGCTCCCTGCTCAGTGGTCCAGGGTGGGGGGGGAGAAGCCTGCTTCTCCTTCTCTCACTCCCTCTGCTTGTTTCCCCTCTCTTGCTGAGAGAGGGAGGGAGGGAGAAAGAGAGACAGAGTATGAAGGAGCAAGCACACAAGCAGGGGGGAGTACCAGGCAGAGGGAGAAGTAAGCTTCCCACTGAGCAGGGAACTCCACAGGGAACTCCACCCCAGAACTCTGAGATCATGACTTGAGCTGAAGGCACGTGTGTTATTAATGGACTGAGCCACCCAGGCTCTCCTATATCTTTTACTTTTGCAAAGTTTTGTAGCATCTTGCATTGATCATTTGGAAAATATTGGTTCACAGAGTTACACAGGCTTTCTAAATATTAACACATTTTATTACATAATATAAAAACAATGTTAATGTTGCCATCAAAATCCATAAGTGTCTTAATTATTGTTAAATTGCAAACTTGCAGGGGTGCCTGGGTGGCTCAGTTGGTTAAGCGACTGCCTTCGGCTCAGGACATGATCCCGGGGACCCGGGATCAAATCCCACATTAAGCTCCCTGCTCGGCGGGAGGCCTGCTTCTCCCTCTCTCACTCCCCCTGCTTGTGTTCCCTCTCTGGCTGTGTTTCTCTCTGTCAAATAAAGAAAATATTAAAAAAAAAATAAATTGCAAACTCACAGAGGCTATAAGGTTTCCAGAATTCTAGTTTTCTCATGAAAGCTCAAATGTTATCACAGGCAGCAAATACAACAAATTTAATTTTTTGAGTTGACAGGCTTACTTTGTTCATTTTCAAAAAATAATAAGATAAAATAAAAATAAAAACAAAAAAACTATTTCAAATACCAAAGTCTGAATAACCATAGTTGTGTGTCAATTGTTCTTTCAAGTAAAAATAATGTTCCCTGAGAAAAGAAGCAAGTTCAGCTCATCATTCAAACAATTGAATAAGCATGAGACAACCATTATACTCGGATAAGCAGCTGAAGTGTTTTAGGATGGTTTCCTGTTCCATGACACAAAATAATTAAAAATATGTATACTGACCGCTGAGAACTGAAGAAAATTAACAAATTTTACTGCTTCCTCCAGGATGTTCCTCAGTGAAACAGTCATAAACTGTCATTTTTTTTTTTAATGCATGTCCATCTACATTCGGGAAAATAACAATGGCCCCAAGTAACAATTTAGTGCCTCTGCCTGATTTGTAGTGAGGTAATAGCAGCTTTACCCACCATGACTTTTCATTGGTGAAAACAAATAACGTCTTAGTGGTATCATGAAAATATTTGGGTCTCTTGGACCTCCTGAAAGACTTTTGGGAATGTCCAGGAGTCCATTAACTAAACTTTTGAGAACTGCTGTAATAACTTATTCAGTTCTGCAATAACATCCCTATTTAACAGATGTAGTTCTATTAAGTGTTCATCTCTCTCTCTCTCTCTCTCTCACACACACACACACACACACACACACACACACACACACATACCAGGAAACTCTGGGAGGTTTGGATTATATGTCTGTGACCTTGATTTTAGTGATGGTACGACAGGTGTTTACAAATATCTAAATTCATGGAAGTATATATCTTAAAAAGTATGGTTCATTTTATATCATTGATATCTTAAGTGATTAAAAAAATCAACATTTTATTTATTTATTTATTTACTTACTTACTTACTTACTTACTTACTTACTTACTTACTTAAAAGATTTTATTTATTTATTTGACAGAGAGAGATCACAAGTAGGCAGAGAGGCAAGCCGAGAGAGAGGAGGAAGCAGGCTCCCTGATGAGCAGAGAGCCTGATGCGGGCCTTGATTCCGGGACCCTGAGATCATGACCTGAGCCGAAGGCAGAGGCTTTAACCCACTGAGCCACTCAGAGGCCCCCCAAAACCAACATTTTAAACAAGGAAGTCTGGTATTATTGTCTATGTTATTAACTATTGTACAATATTACCACTTAGAGTAGAACTAAAGGTTTCAAAACTGAGTTAAGGAACTATGCATTTCAAGTACAGTTCATGGCCATGACCCTCAGAGTTACTGCAGATAATATTAAGGGACTGGCATAGAAAAAATATGTGGGATAATTGCTGAAGGAAGGTGAAAATGTGTCTTGGAGCCTGGTGCTTCATAATAACCAAGTGGCTAAGGAATATTTTTACAGAAGCTGTAGACTTCACAAGAGGAAAGATGGTTGAATTGGAAAATGGAACAATTATTTATAAGTAGGAATAAGACCTAGGCAGAACTTTTCTCTCCCCAGGAGATGGTGGGAGGAAATAATGATTTCATCAGAGTGGGAAGTACAGATATTTTTTGGAGAAGGACATTCCATACATCATTTAAAGTGGAAAGAGTTGTTTCTCTGAAAAAGATCCTGGACAAAAGATTTGCACAAACTAGAACAGGATGTAAATTATGGTAACACAGTATATTACACAAATGAAGTATATATCTCCCTCCCAGAGTGTTTGCAGTTAACTCTCCAGACATGTTTCTTCTTGGGGAGTGGACTAGTGTTCCACCTTCTCTACCTTCTGATCGTTGCTAGAAGGTTTTAGTTTAAGAGCAAATAAGCAGAAAATATTTAATTTCAAGGAAGAGAACCTAAGAATTTCAGTATCTTAAAATGTGTGTTTCTGAGACTAAACAGCTGATAAAACAATTCTCTTAATTACATACAAAGTAGCTCATAATTATACACCAACCTAATCCCAGGTAAACTCGGTAGAAATTTTGGCTTATGGAAGGTATATTACACAGAGGTTCTGCCTTTAAACACAGACACAGACACACAAACACATAGACACACACACACACACACGCGCACACACACACGCACACACACACACACACACACACACTACAAACCATGACTTAGAAAAACAAAGTTTGAAAATTCCAAAGATCTCCTTATTCCCTCATTTATTTTTCCACAATCTGTGTCTAAACTCAGTTATCAATTTACCATTTAATGATATGGTCACTTAAATGTAGCCCGACTCTAACAAACAGACTTTCGTTTCAAGCTTGTGTTACACATAGTTTCCGATGACTTTTTTTTTTTTTCTTGCCCTGATGTTTCCAATATTGAAATTTTGCACCCTGTTAGACTCCAGTGTTACAAGAGTACCTACACTATTGGGACCCTTTTCCCAGATTTATCTTTTGTTTCTTAATTCCATTTGCATTGTATAATTCCAGTTGAAAACTTACAACAATTTCCATTTCTTTAAGTCTTTAAATTTCCCTTGGACTTTTAATATTGGCCTTAATTTTTTCTTGAAAACATATCTGACATTATTTCTATACTGAACTTCTTTTTTTTCTTTTTTTCTTTTTTTTTTTTTTGAACTTCTTTTTTCAATCCTTACTAATGTTCTCACTTTCATTTCCTGCCTGTTCCACGAACGTTCCTTGCATCTTGTTATGCGTGTTCATCCATCGGAAACCTTGATGACAAGATCTTGACTTGACTTCTCTTTTGAATAAAATTTTCACTTTCATTCTCTTTGACCTATTTGACCCAGGAATACCCATCTCAAATGTAATGGAGAACTCAGTTTAATTACATGTTATTCTCTAGTTTTCATTTATTTCATACATTTTAAAACTTGTAAGCTATGCCATGTGTGGCCACTTATCTCCCCCCTCTATCTTTGCCCATGTAGAAGTTGGGTCCTATTAGTCATGGTGTACTATGTTTTCCCCTCCCTAGCCCCAGCTGCCTGGATTGAATTCGACCCTTGGCCAAAAGCAGACTAATCAGCTTTCTCCCATGTAATTCTGGAAATTTCGATGAGCTGGTCTGTGATGGTTACTAGAAAACAGAATTTGCAAACTCAGAAGGGGTAGGGTGACCATATTTCATCATGTGAGTACTAAAGAAAAAGCCTGCTTTCCAAAGAAAAGAAAATAATGCACAGATGAACAGAAATGAGAAATGGAAAACATTGCCAAGATATTGGGTAGTTTTCTCATTTTTGTCTGAGGTCTTCCTGGGTCAAACTACTCTTCCTTCTCTTGTGTTCCTTGAAGCACCATGGGAACAGAAGGATTTTTGAAACAAGTTTCTGTCACTTGTCAGCATGTCCTTTTGAGGATAAAAGAGATTGTGCCCTTTAAGGTGTACCTCCTATGTGCCCTATTATGTTGTTTCTTGTTTGTCTGGCTTTTTAAATCTGAGTAGGTGTTCCTCACAGATATTTAAAATTTGGAGAGAAAAAGATAGTACTTTTTGTTATAAAGACCTCAGGCTAAATATGGAACATCCATGAGCTTTGGATTTGAGCTTCTGATCTGTTTCTTCTAGCTGGGAGTCACTAGGGAAGTGACTATTTGAGCCACCAATCCTCTTCCTCCTTTATTCTGTACCCTTAGCCTTTACCACATCACCCATCATATAACCAGCATAGTGGACCCCCAAACACACAGGCATTTGATTTGTCAAGTCTATTTTGGGCAGAAGCAAGCACACTTTGACTTCCTTGTGTATTTTGTCTATTTGGGAAAAAAAAATAACAGCAATCGGAAGAATTCTCACAAGTTTCTGCCAAAGAAAGCTTAGCAAATGGTGAAGAAAATACACACAGTGGTATGGGAACCCACAAATAGAATAGATGTTAAGATAGAGTTAGCTCTTGTCAGGCATTGGTAGAAAGCTGCCAATACTTGGAAATGGTATCTCCTACTTGAGAAATCACTGATATCCTGAATAACTAGGAGACTTCTCAGGAGATTAATGGATGCCTCATTTTTAGCTTCTTAAATATTTATCAACTAAATTTAACGAACAAGTCCCATTTGAGAAGAATAGAAAAAAGGTCTGCTTTATTACGGAGCTCATTCTCCTAGAGTGGTAATTTATTTTTTTTTCATCCAAATGGATTTCCTCACTTGTCATGACCTGTTCATGAGTATGATTTTGTTAATGTCCACCCAGGCACCTTCATTAGACTAGAAGCTCCAAGAAAGCAAGAATCATTTCCATGCCTCTTTAACATACGATTTCAGTGTTGCTAGAGTAGTGAAACATAAGTGTTCAACAAATATTAGTTGTTGAATGACTGAGTGAGTGAGTGAATGAATGAATGAATGAGTGGAATTACATCTTTTTGGGCCACAGGAAAATGCATTAAATTCAGAGATGTTGTATATAATTTATTCAGATTTATTGAGCTGCTAATACCTGCCCAGGACAAAATCCTTGCCTTTTAAAGTTGGCCACAAGTAACTTTTCCCAGCAAGGAAATTTTAATAAATTAGTTTTGTTTCATACATCTGTTAAACATATTTGTATGAAATGGCACATGCATTTCAATTTTTAAAAATCTTCCTTAATGTCACATTTTAACATGTGTTAGCTGGCATTAACTCTTTACTAGTTTTATCTTATCTGTGCCCAAAGTTAGGGCCAAAATGAGTTTAGAGACCACATCTGCCCCCATATATTTTTACCACTTTAAATATACTTGATTAATTAATGAATTAAAATGGTTGAAACACATAGTGGAGAAAAGAATGATGAAAAAAGCAAATCGTGTATAGAAAGGGATGGAAACAGATACAGAAAAATGTAGTTGATGCCAAAAATATGGATGGGAGTTAAACCATTATTTTCAATGGTCTAAAGCCAAAATACCATATAAAACAGACTCTTAGATTGGCAGATTTATGAGGGAGTCATAAAAACTAGTGATCATAAAGTTGTTACGGGGGAAAAATCTAAACACCATTTACTTTGATTAGATTCGGATTGAACTGAACTAAATCTCAGAGGGGAAGAGGAATTTTGTGGTCCAGTAAATAAATGTCTCTGTATTATTCACAAGTTGTACTGGTCCTTCTGGGAAAGAGAAGTAGTGGGAGATGTCATCTTATCACCGGCTTCCTTAAAATGATGGTAAGAGCTAATACTTATGGAGTGTGAATTTCAGGCCACGCTCTTTAGTTTCAGTTCTGTCTGGATATCAGCCCCTTGGACTGGACTCCATCATCTCTTCCTTGAGTTACTATGCTAGTTTTCACCATGTCTCCTGCTTTTGCCTAGCCTGTCCTGTCTCTTCTCAACATAATAACCAGAAGGATCATTTTAAAATCCTAACTCCAATTGTGCCTTTGCTCTGCAAAAACCTTGTGATTGTTTCCTCTTGCACTCAAGAGTAAAATCAAAGTCCTTTCAATAGCCTTTGAAATTGGCAAGATCTGACTCTCTGTTCATTCTTTGACTCGGTCTCCTGCTTCTTTCTGCCTTGGTTCCAAATGCCTTGCCTCCATGCTGTTTCGGAAACAACCAGAGCTTGTTTGGACCTTCGTTCCTAAGGGCTGGTTGTTTTCTTCACCCAGAATGGTCTTTGCCCAGATATCTTCATGCTAACTCCCCATGACCTTACTAACTCTCTTTGTCTCAACTTAGACATTCCCCATTACCTTTTATCCTGCTGTCTTTACTTACCACTGTCTACCATGCTAAATCATTTACTTACCTATTTGTATTGTAACTACCTTCTAGCCGTCACCAGAAATGTAAGTCCCTTGAGAACAGGGGTCACATTTATTCACAGATCTATCCCAAATGGTTAAAACAATGTCTGACACAGAGCGTGCAAAATAACTATTTGGTAAATGTTTGCATTGTCTCACTGAATCCTCACAACAATTTTGCCTGAGGTTTTAGTCTTCTATCACCTATGGCTAAGTACCTGTAATTGGGTTTCTTGACTTCTCATTTATTTTAAAATTAATGTAAAAAATTCACATACCTTACAAATTATTTCTATGATGCAGTTTTAGGAGCAGAACTGGAGTAGAGTTTAAGGAAACTTCTGAAATTCCAGAGAACTTAATATTTTAACAAATTATTTTTGCCATAAATAGATTTAAAATTCCTGCAGTGAACAGACAGCACTTTTATTGACATTTTTGCTTTGAAAATTATAATACCATGATGAAAATTCCTTTCAAAACAGTAGAATCCGGGGCGCCTGGGTGGCTCAGTTGGTTAAGTGACTGCCTTCGGCTCAGGTCATGATCCCGGAGACCCGGGGATCGAGCCCCACATCGGGCTCCCTGCTCGGCGGGAAGCCTGCTTCTCCCTCTCTCACTCCCCCTGCTTGTGTTCCCTCTCTGGCTGTGTTTCTCTCTGTCAAATAAATAAAATATTAAAAAAAAAAAACAAAAACAAAACAAAACAGTAGAATCCATCTTCCATTTCTGTTTACATCTTGGAATTCCAGTTCATCCCTTCTACTAAAGACTGCAATCATTTGCTTCTAATTGGGCTGTGTGTGCACTCCATCTCAATTGCAGGGCAAAGCTGCCTGAAGCATCTCATTAGTCAGAGGCTGGCAATAAACACCTTCTGTAACCTACATTTCTGCCAGGAAAGGGCTTTGCTTCTCCATCCAGCTAATGGTGTTCTAGGCTCCTAATTGTCTCACATAACAAAAATCCTCCAATACTTAAGTGTCCTCATCAGAAAAACAAAAAGTAACCAGGTATCAGACCTAAAGCTCCATGACATCGTCTAGAATGGGGAACCCAGCTGGCTCAGCAGTCAGCCTGAGAGAGATGAAGAGGAGGCATCCTAACAGTTTGTAAGACTCTCTGGGGAGATACTACGTCAGCAGAAAACCTGATTCCAACCCTCCAGCTTCCTCCTCTTCCCCCATTTCTTTCCCTTTCCCTTCCTTTCTCTTGTGCTTGAAGACTTTATGGTCGCTGGAAGGTCAGAGGAGGTCAAAGAATTTTCTGAAGTTGCTGCCACAAATGACAATCGACTAAATATATTTTCCAAATCAAGGGCATTTTCAGGAAAAAAAAAATACAGGAACAGCTTCCCCATCTCCCAGCTCGACAGGTCTCTATGAGATGTGAATGTCACCTAGAATAGTGTGGAGGAAGAAGCCTAGTCCAGACAGCTACTTTAATTTATTGAGTACAGTAGGAAGGAATTCTTAACCTGGGACCACATACTAGTTGTTCATTTTAGACTGACATTTGTAGAACACCAGAGCAGTGATTAGAACATAGCAAACAGCCAATAAATTTTAGCTATTATTGGTAATACTGGTTTTAATGTTCTTCCTATTATTGAGCATGAATTGCTAGGAGTTAGACCTTATTTAATCCCATCAACAACCCTGTAAAGTAGGCACTATATCTTCTGACCTTACACTTAAAGGAATTGAGGCTTCAATTGTCATGGAGCTTGCTTGATGGTCATGCCACATGACGTATTTATTTGTCACACTGCTGTAGTCATGTCTCCATCAGTAACAGATCTAATGCATGGATTCATTTTGTTTGGTTCCAAAATAAAAAATATTTGTGTTTCTGCACTGTGGGTTGGTGAGAAATTTGGATGCCAT
>PITA01009365.1:0-36338 GCA_004023965.1 Spilogale gracilis
TTTTGTTTTTATTAAAGATTTTATTTATTTGACAGAGAGAAACACAGCCAGAGAGGGAACACAAGCAGGGGGAGTGAGAGAGGGAGAAGCAGGCTTCCTGCGGAGCAGGGAGCCCGATGTGGGACTCGATCTCGGGTCTCCGGGATCATGACCCGAGCCGAAGGCAGTCGCTTAACCAACTGAGCCACCCGGGCGTCCCAATCAAAGACTTAGTTCTAATTATAACTTTGACCCAGTCATACCAAGGCCACTAATGAATTCTCAAAAAAGAATCCAAAATGCACAGAAAAGTTTCATTCCCAAGATTAGATGTAACTTTTTTTTTAATAAAATAAATAAGTATGGGCGCCTGGGTGGCTCAGTGGGTTAAAGCCTCTGCCTTCGGCTCAGGTCATGGTCCCAGAGACCCGGGATCGAGTCCCACATCGGGCTGCCTGCTCGGCAGGAAGCCTGCTTCCCCCCCTCTCTCTCCCCCTGCTTGTGTTCCCTCTCTGGCTGTGTTTCTCTCTGTCAAATAAATAAAAAATCTTAAATAAATAAATAAAGTAAGTAAGTAAGTAAGTAAGGGCACCTGAGTGGCTCAGTGGGTTAAAGCCTCTGCCTTCGGCTCAGGTCATGATCTCAGGGTCCTGGGATTGAGGCCCACATCGGGCTTTCTGCTTGGTGGGGACCCTGCTTCCTCCTCTCCCTCTGCCTGCCTCTCTGCCTAACTGTGATCTCTCTCTCTGCCAAATAAATAAATGAAATTTTTAAAAAATAAAATAAAATAAAAAGGTAAACCTTAAATGAATGTGGTATTTCAAACTTTGTTCTGGTAGGTTTGTTCCATGTATCGGAATATTATTGTTTCACCAAATTATGCTTTTAGGTACTTTATTCGTTAAAAAGATGAAATATGGGGCAGCTGGGTGGTTCAGTCGGTTAAGCTAAGCGTCTGCCTGTGGCTTGGGTGTTGACCCCAGGGTCCCAGGATGGAGCCCTGCATTGGCTCCCTGCTCAGCAGAGAGCCTGCTTCTCTCTCTCACTCAGCCCTTCCCCCCTGCTTCTTCTGGCTCTCTCTCTCTAATAAATAAATAAAATATTTTTTTTTAAAAAATTAAGAAATAAAGAAAATTAAAAGATTAAATAATTCTGTTAGAATTTTGATTGAACAGGAAAAAAAAAAAGCTGAGCATTGAACTTCTGGTACAATCACAGCTAAGTTAAATATATTCTTTTTTTTTTAGGTTAAAAAGATTCTTAAAAAACATAAACAGAAGCAAATATACCCAAATTTACTTCTAAGTAGTGAGATTCTGTTATTTTTTTGTTTTTGTTTTCCAGATTTTCCAAATTGTTCCATAGTTTATATAAATTACTTTCACCATTTTAGAGATGAGTTTTTAAAGTAGTGAATAAATAACTACTAATAAAAATCCATCTTAAGATGCACTTATTCTAAGTATTCAGACACGAAATCCTGTTCTCAGGAAGAAAGATGGGGGGCCTGGAGGGAGAGACAAAGGAGAGGTAGCAAGCGGGAGGGAGGCTTTGGCTCAGGAGGCAGGAGGAGGTGGGGGTGCGTCCATCACACCTGGCCTGCCGGGAGCACAGCCAACGCCAAGCGAGTGCTTGCTCAGTGCCAGAGAAGCCTATGATCTAGGTAGTTTGCTATCCCCAGCTCACAGAGGAAACTAAGGCCAAGAGTGAATCAATAACTTGCTCAAACTGACTGGTGGAAGAGTCTGGAATCAAGCCCAGGACGTCCAGTCCCTGAATTCCAATCAAGTCCAGCTTGCTCCAGCCCAAGGTCTGCCTGCCGCAGCTGGGCCATCCGGACGGTGGGGGCAGCTCTGGGTCGGGGGCCAGCCGCCACAACCCCTCAGCACTTTGGTCTACTCCTTGTGAATGTGGATAGAGACTAAAATAGTATGCACCTCAACAAAGAAAATTAAATGAGCTAGTACTATTACCAGTTGCCATGTGTAATAAAGCAGTACTTTTTTAAAGATTTATTCAGTTATGGGGGGGGTGCAAGTGGAGGTACGGGTTGAGGGAGAGGGGAGAAATCTTAATGACTGAGCCACACAGGCGTCCCAGGAGAGAAATCTTTAAGCAGACTCCCTGTTGAGCGCAGACTCAGATGTGGGGCTCAATCCCGGAACCCCAGACCTTGGACCCTCAACTGACTGAGCCACCCAAGTGCCCCAAGAAAGCACCATTAACAAGAATATACCTGCTTAGGGGCGCCTGGGTGGCTCAGTTGGTTAAGCGACTGCCTTCGGCTCAGGTCATGATCCTGGAGACCCGGGATCGAGTCCCACATCGGGCTCCCCGCTCGGCGGGGGGCCTGCTTCTCCCTCTCTCACTCCCCTCTCTCACTTGTGTTTCCTCTCTCGCTGTGTTTCTCTCTGTCAAATAAATAAAAAATAAAAATAAATCTTAAAAAAAAACACCTTGAAATTAAAAAAAAAAAAAAGAATATACCTGCTTAGTTAGCGTGGCAGAGGTCAACAGGGTGACATGGCCGTCTCGTGCAAAGGACCATCTAGATGTTCAGGAGGGTGCTTTCAAACTTCCCATTCATAGATGAGAAAACTGAAAAGGCGGTACAATCTCAAACAAAGAAACGCTCTTTGGGAAACTGAGAGGCTGGAGTTATCACCTCTCCCAGTCATGAAAGGGGTGAGAATCCCAAAGTCCAAATAAATAAATAACTAAATCACAGGAAGGCTTGGGGCCAAGGGTAGAGGGAAAGTTCCAACATTGAGACAAAGCCTCAGAGACGTATAATTGATTCAAAAAAACAAGTGAATTACTGGAGAACCCAGAGCACAGAGGAGCAGGCGGGATCAGCCCCCTTCCACCTCCCTCTCCCAGAATGTTCTATCCTCCACTGACTGAGAAATGATTTCTCCAAGCAACCAACATCCAACCTCGCAAGAGATATCAGTGATATAATGATGTAATTCTCCATCTCGGCAAGGAAGAGGGACTGCGACCATCCTGTTAGTTCGCATCTAATATTAGTAACAGCCTGAATTCCTAATCGACCACGGTGGGCAACCTATTCTTTGTTCTAATCTAAGACTGGAAAAGGACTTCAGAGATCCCAGGAATCTGTGAATTATTCATAACAAAACCCA
This sequence comes from Spilogale gracilis, assembly GCA_004023965.1. NCBI lineage: Eukaryota > Metazoa > Chordata > Mammalia > Carnivora > Mephitidae > Spilogale > Spilogale gracilis. The sequence continues at coordinate 3,126 of PITA01009365.1, forward strand.
TGTCCACATGTGTGTTCTTTTCAGTAATTCTGGTACTGAAAAAATATATATAATTGCACCAGTATTTAATTTTTATATTATGTACATCTCAAAAATGTGGCGAGATAATCACTCTTGCTAGCCCCAGATCCCATGGTCTCACTTTACCAACATATTATACTTATTAGCTCTGAAGTTTAGGGGAAGTTCCCAGGCTCTGAAGGAAAGAAAATAGTGGGGGAAAAAATCTCTTTCTATTCATAAAAATCAGCTCATCGAAGAGACGGACATAGAGGGTCAGCTCTGCAATGTCAGACGGAAGGGTGGTGTGGTGGGCTTTTCCCCAGTGCCTGGGAGCTGAGTGTGCTTCCAGAAGGAGAGGCAGAGGGAGAAAGCAGGGGCCTCCTGACCCAGACTCTTGGCCTTCTTGCCGCCCCCTCGCTGTCTGCAGCTGCGAGGCCTGACAATTTGATGGGAGTCTCCACGTTCCTGGTTCAGATTTTCCGAGGTTGGTCCCTCACGGTGGCCTTTGTGGAACTGTCAGCATTTACCTGAAACATGGTGGCAAGTCTTGCGACAGGACGTTTCCTCATTATTTGCAGCTCTGAGTGAAGCCACACATTCTCGGGAAGCTCCTCTGGCTGTTACCTGCTGTGTCTCGGTCACACCTAATTGCTCCCCTGTTTTGTGCCCGTTGAAAGGCGTGTCCCCCTTCCACCGCAGGCCTCCCATCCATGCAGCTAATGAGATTTGCTCCCCGGTGAGGCCCAGGGAAAAGGGACATGCTCATTTGGACCACCAATGTCCACACAGATGTCACAAAATGTTCCAGTCTTTTCCTTCCTGGAACTTGAAACTCCTCCCCTTCCGGCGTTGAACGGGTTCCAACAATGTTTGTCCCTTCCTATTTCTTAGAAACAAATTGAGTCATTTCAGGGCATCACCTCAGGTCACTGTTGTGCCAAGGACATTATACGCCAATCGGGAGGACAGCTGGGTCTCACTAACGTCCTGCAAGTGTCCCGAACACTTTTGCCTTTGGCTGTGGAAAAAGAATGTCATCTACTTAGCCAATCTCTGCTGGTTTCTTCATTAATAACTAGTTTTCTGGGGCAACTTTCCAGGCAGAATCCAGGGGCTTTTGATCTACAAACTCCCAAGACATGTTTCAGAATTCCAGTTTCTCGAGGAGTCTGAGGACTGAGAAAGAATATGTGATTATACATCCTTCTCTCCCTCTGTCTGTCTGAGGCTTTCTACAAATCTTGGCACACTCACTTGTCCGAACGCCGCCAACGTCGCAGCCCGAGCTGACCTTCCACGTGTCTGTCCCTGCCTGGCTCCTGGAGTCCTCTCCTCCATTTGGGTCTTACCGGCTGGGGCAACGCACCTGTCAGGAGCTCTGCTGCAACCCAGGGTTTTTCTACCTGCCCCTGGATGCTGGTTCCCTGTGTTTACTAGGGATTAAGCTTCCACTGGAAGCAACTCTTTTGGGAGCTTGATTTTCCACTTTGGTTCAGTTTCCCCAAACGCCTGATGTACATTAACTGGTATCACACATGACATTCATCTATTTCAGAACAATGATTTGAATTGAAAGCTCTCACCTCAAACATAAACAACCATAGAATATGCTTCCGTGCAAGTCTTCTGAGAAATTATCTGATTTTGCAGCCGCAGCCATTGATTTAAAATAATACCGCGCGAGACAGAACCAATCAGTGGGCTCTCCTGACATAAGTTAACATCTTTACTCCCTAAAACAAAATTATGTACGGTGTGGAAGTGCATTGGAGCAAAATTATTCCTGAGCAGAACAGTGACAATGCAGTTTCCTGGATTTACGGCAGGCACTTGGGGAAATGTCTCAGTGGCCTGAAAGAGTTAATATCCCTCCAGAAGTGCTTTATTTTAATGTTTAGGAAGTTTGTAATCTAGTATACCATACTGCAGTGCAGAAATATCTCCTCATACCAGCCTCTATCTATAGGAAAATATTTGCTTTTATGGAGGAAGATGCTCTCCGGACAAAAGTATTAAATGCAGGAAAGTCTGAAGCTTCCTAAATGCAATCACTTTTAAAACGTGCAAACCTCCCATGAGCAGAATAATACAAATAACATAGCTCGGTATCCACCACCGCTCTAACCAGAGGATCATTTCAGTGGTTGGGTGAGCAAGGAGATCCCACATTTCTCTTTCAGCTGAGCTTCCTTTTCTGCTACCTGTAACCTGATTCTGGATGGTGTCACTGTCAATCCACCATGAGAAAAATGGAGGGAAATGAGAATGAGAAAGATAAATGAAAGGAAAGGCGAAAAATTGTCCGTGAGAAACATTAGGAACAAAAATCAGGTGTTAACAGGGAGGAACCCAGCTACATAGACATGGTTTATTGCCAACCAGCCCAAAAGTCAAAATTGGAATGGTCGGGTGAGAAAATGATCAGCACAGTAATTTGGGGAAATAGCTCAAGAGCCCGGAGTGAGTTAAATTGAATGTGCTACACAGAACTCCTGCTACCTTTTTCTGAATGAAAAGAGGCTATTTTCCCAGAAGAAAGAAAACCAGAGCTGTGTTTAAATGATGCCCCTAATCTCTTCCCTAACCAGCTCCATAAATCATCTCATGCATGTGCGGTGTACCCTTTGAAGCCAATGAGCGTATTATGGGAGCCCCATGCTCCACTCCCCCATCGGGCATGTTCAATGTAGCCCATTATCAAGCAGACACAGCAGTTCCAAATCCGAGGCCCCAAAAGTTGGAGACCAGGCTAAGCACAGAGCAGGATCCAAGCTCAGACATTCCTTAAAAAGTTTGACTCCAGCTCTCCTGACTTAAAGTTGCCAATTTGAAATGGAAACCTCTTGAGAGCATGTTTTCTTACAAAATTTACAAAGAGCTTTGCTGCAGACCCAACAGCTGGAAATGCCATGCGAGCAGCCGCTGCTGTCCGTGATCTGATTTCTTACAGCATTTTGGCACTTCTGCTCCAGCTCCTGGCGGGCAACCAGAAGCCAAGAAGTAATAAAACATGGTCTGCTCCCTGGACAGCTCTGGGCCAGACTCCTTCCCGGAGAAAAGATGACTTATGCCAGTAGAGAGGCAGGACCACATGCCTTTGTTGCTCTTGGTTGAAGGGACCCAACGATGTCCCCAGGGGGTGTTGGACACTGTGCCTGCCCGAGGGGGTTGGGCACGAGGATGCCAAGGCCAATCTTGTGCACGGGGGTTCTGCACCGCCCTGGCTCTGACCAAAGTTAGGAGCACAAGCGATTGCAGAGGTGGCTGCTGCTAACAAAAGATTCATTTGCCAGCTTCAATACTAAAGTAATTTGTAACAAGTAGTGTCCATTCTCTAAATATTTTTTTAAAATCACTGGGAAAAATGACACTAGTGGGATTTTGATGCCCACGGTTCTTCCCATGCTTGTACTTTCCTTATTTTTCCCAGCTTTATTCTGTTATTTTCATCATCTCCACTCATCAGAAGGAAGAGCTGAAAGACAGGGGTCTGCAAGCCTGGAAAGAGGTTGTCCTACCCTCTGGCATGCACTCCGTGTTTCCCTGTCCAGAGCGGGTCCCCAAGGGACAAGCAGTAGTCTGCCCCTCCAAGAAGGAGTCAAAGTGATCGGCTGGACTCCACTAATCCTGGCGTTCTACTCCCCTTGATGGAACGACCACGTCCACTAATTCATCAACTCCTTAATATTTCCCTCTGCCTGTGAAAATTAGTGACTGTTCAATTTTAGATTACAGAGAGGAATGACCAAGCCCTCATCTTCCAGCAGCCAGTTGATGACTAGCCATCAGCGGGACCAAATGGACCCATCAAGAGATGACTGCATTTGCTCAGACACTTGATGGTGGGGTACAAAGAACCCACTGTGGACAAAGGGACTTTGGCCAAGGTAAAGCAGGCAGCCATGTGGGCATTTTACCCATTGAAGGCACTTGTAGAGTAGGGTTGTCAGATAAAATAGCGGTTTCCCAGTTAAATTTGAATTTCGCATACCCAGTAGTGACCAGTTCTCAGCACAAGTCTACTTATACTAAAAAATGTGTGTTATTCATGTAAAATCAAATTTAACTAGGCATTCTGTATTCCTATTTGTGAAGTCTGGCAATCCTAACTCAAGGCTTCTGTCGATGATGAAGCAGCCAAGTCCATTCATGCCCAGAACAATCGAACTGAATCAGGAGCCCGTGGGGGCCCCTCAGGATGGGCAGAGCACTAACAGGAGGCCGGAACCTTCCAACTCCTCCCACCCTCACAGTGACTCCAAGGACTGAGACAAGATACTCTCTGTGACTTGAAAACAACTTTCTCAGGAAATGAAGCTGGGATGCCAGAAGCTGAGAAGGAAAATAGATCCAATATTAAGAGTGAGTCAGACATTAAATAAGGAGATGTTATCTATAAGCCAAGAAACTGTAAACCCAGACTTTTTCAGAACAGCCAGAGGGAAATAAGTGACTGGTAGCAGGTAGGGAGACACAGAGAGGATGAGAGAGGGAAAGGAGAGACAGAGAGAGCGAGAGGCACAGAGACAAAGAGAGAAGGAGAGGGAGACAGAGAAAGAAGGAGAGAAGGAGAGAGAGCAGATAGAAAGAGGAAGGGACAGAGAGAGAGAAGGGTGAAAGAGAAAAACAGAGAAAGGAAGAAAGAGACTGAGACAGACAGAGGAGAAACAGGGAGAAAGATAGAGAGAACTCCATAGAAGGTGAACATCAAGCCTTCTTTTCTTTGAACCCCGGGCGGCTCTGTGACATAGAAAGACCATTCAGAAGGGTATCGGATAACAAGACTGGGGCTGTTTCCCTTATGAAGCTTTTAAATGTTTTATTATAATTATTATTGTGACTTGCATATATGCCACACAGTGTCATAGCATAAATCTTGAAAACTTCAGAAAAGGATGAAGAAGAAAATAAAAAAATTCCTCCTATTCCCAAGAGTAGAAGGTGAGCACTGTATCACCATTTGTCTTCTATCTCGGCTTCGCTACCCATTTTACAATATTGGGATGATAAAGTATCTAGCATTTTGCAACCTACTTTCATTATTTTTCCTAATTTCTTTAAAGATTTTATTTATTTATGACGGAGAGATAGCAAGCAAGGGAACACAAGCATAGGGGAGTGGAAGAGGGAGAAGCAGGCTTCCCGCCAAGCAGGGAGTCTGATGTGGGTCTCCATCCCGGGTCTCCAGGACCATGACCTGAGCCGAAGGCAGTCGCTCAACCAACTGAGCCACCCAGGCACCCCGAAAACATGGTTTTTAATGGCTACTTAGTGCTCCATGGTTTACATGGACCACGATTTATTTAACCTGTTTCCCCTCACTGGGTCTTTACTCTGTTTCACGTTTCTTGGGATTATAGAGAGCCCCCCACCCGTTCCCCACATGTGACTTTTTGAGGTTTTGTAATTGTTTACGTGGGGTATATCCCTAGAAGTGAGTCCAGACCTATTTTATCTCTGGAATATCTCATATACAAATACATAAGAGCTACTGTTTCCCCATCACCTTGCCAACGCTGGGAATTACCTCTTTCAGAAATCTTTTTTTAATTTTATCAGCCAAAAATAACTGCTATTACTTAAAGTTGTATTTTCTTCATTCTTAATGAGATGAACATTTCTTTAGATGCCTAGTGAGCACCAGTAGTTCTTATTTCATGGACGCTTTGTCAAGTTTTAAGCATCCCCTTCAATACTTTTACTGAATTATAGAGTTCTTTATGTATTTAAAGGTGATAATCCTTTACTTAACAATGTGCTACAATGTGCCCGCATTTGTCTGTTAAGATGGTTTAGGGTGTAATTTGGTGTTGGGACTTTTCCAATTTTTATGAAAAAGAATCTCTATTGTGTTCCTGTTTGGTTTCTTCCTTGTAACCCCGCCCCTACCTGGAAACCAGACAGACATGTATCCCTCATTCCTCAAAGTCCATTTTTTCTCTTGTACTTACTTCTTTAATCATAGCAGTGAATTCTCATCTAGAGGTGATAGAAGGACCCTTTTCCAAATAATCAACCTGCTATCTCAACATCACTTACTGAATAATCAAACTTCCCCTACATATTTGAAATCCACGTACCCTATGTTGGATGAGTGGTCACTTGTCCACCTGTCTCCTTTCCACTATTCAGTGCCAAGATGTGTATTGCTTTGGCATCTCTCAAAACCTGTTGTCCTTTCCTTCATGTAGACCCCTGCACATTTTGCCAGATTTATTCCTAGGATTTAGTGTGTTATATTGATCTTGGAGATTGGAAACCTTGTATCATTTTACTTCCCAGGTAATCTTTAATGGAATATAGAAAAGTTATTGATTTGTTCCTGCAGCCATCAAAAGAAACTCTGTCAACCATTTTCTTTTTTTTTTTTTAAGATTTTATTTATTTATTTGACAGAGAGAAACACAGCCAGAGAGGGAACACAAGCAGAGGGAGTGAGAGAGGGAGAAGCAGGCTTCCCGCCGAGCAGGGAGCCCGATGTGGGACTCGATCCCGGGTCTCCGGGATCATGACCTGAGCCGAAGGCAGTCGCTCAACCAACTGAGCCACCCAGGCGCCCCAACCATTTTCTTTAAAATATTCTTGTAGGGTTTCCAGACAGCTAATCATACCACATGTAGATTTGGGTCTGTTCTGAAATTTAATCTTATTATTTCTGTTTCTTGTCTTATCACACTTGTTGGAACTTCTAGAATGATGTTTGTAATGAAGGAGCATCCTTGCAGCATCCCCACTCTGCTCCAGACTTTGAAGGACCTATGGAGAGTCCTTATTAAATGTGGTGTTACTGTAGATCTCATATTGTCTTCCCATGCCAAGGAAACATTCTTCTAGTCCTGGCTTATTAAGTTTTTATTAGAAATCAATGTTGAGGGGCGCCTGGTTGGCTCAGTTGGTTGAGCGACTGCCTTCGGCTCAGGTCATGATCCCGGAGACCCGGGATCGAGTCCCACATTGGGCTTCCTGCTCGGCGGGAAGCCTGCTTCTCCCTCTCTCACTCCCCCTGCTTGTGTTCCCTCTCTGGCTGTGTTTCTCTCTGTCAAATAAATAAAATCTTAAAAAAAAAAAAAAAAGAAATCAATGTTGAATTTTATCAGATGTCCTCTGGGAATTTATTTAAGTTTTTCCTCTTTTAATCTACCAATGTCATATATTTTATTAATAGATTTCTGAATATGAAACATTATTGCATTCCTGAAATAGATCTATATAGTATATGAAACTGTTGTTTTCAAATTGTTATATATTATTGGCTACAGTCTGATCTCACCAGGTGCCAGCCCCTTTCCAGTGAGATGGGTCTGGAATTTTCTGCCCTAACGGTTTTAGATTTAAGTCCCAACTGGCTATATAAAATGCACCAGGAAACATTTTCTCCCTGTGCTTTGCAATCTTTCATAGAGCAGGGTAATTATTTGTTCTTATAGGATTAAAATCCCTCACCCCCAAACTCTAAAACATTATCCCTCACCCCCAAACTCTAAAACATTCTAAAACTATTATGGAAGAAGGAGAAAAATACCGAATAATAATGGCGAGGGGCTGACAAAGAGATTCATTTTAAGATCTCACAAAAGTATAATTAAACCATAAGCAATATTTGAAATTTCCCTCCAAGATTATTAGCCCATAAAATTTTTCTCCTTTTTTAGTTAGGCATGAAGATTTTATTTTCTTCAGAGAACTCTTTCAGTCACAAGTGGTCAACTACATACATTTGTTCTCAGTATTTCTTTATAGTTTTTATTGCCATGGAGATAACCTAGTATGTTATTCGTATTTGTTTCCTCAGTCATATTCACTTACTCCTCCTTTTCTATATTTGTATTTATCCTGTGCCATTTGTCTATTTTAACATGTATCTGCTTATTTTTAAAGTACTTGAATTTCTCAACTTCACTGTTTTTCTATGCTTTGATTCAGAAGTTTCTCTTTTGTGATATTTCTCATTTTCATTTTTTGAACATTCCTTGAACTTAATAGCTTAGATTTTTACAAGCAATATTAAATTAAGGGCTTATTATTTTGTTCATTGTTGTTTATTCTGGTTTAATGATGAATACACTCAATATGATGCATTTGACCTTGAATTCACTTTGGGCTTCAACCATTAATGTTTTATATGTTCTTATTTTGTAAGAATTCTAGAATTATAGGCTAAATTCTTATTTTATATAAGGGCCACTGGGAGAGCATTATCTCATATTTTTAAGCATTATCTCATATTTTTAACCCTCTAATTACAATTTGTGTTCATTTTCTTATTAAAACTTACTATTTTGTTGTAGCTTTGGATGTGATTTGTACAGTTTGTTCAAGAGAATACATTAAATTTTTCCTTATGATTAAGATATTTTGTCATCAACTTTTACAAACATAACATGGGCATTACCCTCTATCTTCCGATGACATAAAGTTCACCATACTTTATTAAATATTGAATAAGCTCTATTTATTATATACAATCTAATTCTTCATTTATTTGCTTATTTTTTATTTTTAAAGATTTTATTTATTTATTTATTTATTTATTTGATAGAGAAAGAGAGAGACAGCTAGAGAGGAAACACAAGCATGGGGAGTGGAAGAGGGAGAAGCAGGTTTCTTGCTGAGCAGGGAGCCGGATGTGGGACTCGATCCCAGTACCCTGGGATCATGACCTGAGCCAAAAGCAAACCCTTAATAACTGAGTCACTCAGGCGCCCCAATTCTTGCTTATTTTTGTCAACTTGTCTCGTCCAGTACTGATTGTTCATATGGAAGCCACTCACTTAGGACTTATATCACTTACATCTTTGTCACTTTCTTCTAATATTTTTAATTGCTTTAGGTATTCTAATAATAATATTTTGCATGTAATGGTCCATTATTTATATGATACATAATATGTATGTATCTTCATGGTGAATTTTACATTTTAGCAATATAAAAATCAATCATTTGAAACTATTTAAACTCTCATTTGATATTACTATCACTACCACTTTCAGTTTTCATTTGTATTTACCTGATATGTTTTAGTTCAGCCATTATTTTTCAAGTTTCCGTAGTCTTTAAAATTGTATGTGTGTCTCTTATCGGTAGGTTCTAATGTGATTCTGTTTTCAATCAAACCTGAAAACCTGTTATTTGGGGAGTTTGGCATTTTCATATTCATCTCTGGACTTATTCTGATAAGTCCTATTCTTTTAATACTTTAATTTTTGTCCCTTTTTTCATCTTCTGATAAAAATAATTTTTTAAAAGATTTTATTTATTTGACAGCCAGAAAGAGGGCAAGCAGGAGGAGTGAGAGAGGGAGAAGCAGGCTTCCTGCCGAGCAGGGAGCCCGATGCAGGGCTGGATCCCGGGACCCTGGGATCATGACCCGAGCTGAAGGCAGATGCTTAATGACTGAGCCACCCAGGTGCGCCAAAATGATTTTTATTAGCCTTTTTATTTTTTGTTGTTGTTCAGAAATTTAGACACTATAAATCCTGTTTTTATCCTATGTGTGGTACATTGCACATTTCTTTTTTTTTTTTTTTTTTTACTGTCACATATTTTTTTCTGGTCTGTTAACCCTAGGATATTATCTATCTCTTCTTTCAAAGTAAAACAAAAATATAGCATGCATTTGCTTTTTCCCTCTCCGATGTGCCAATTTTTCTATTATCTAAAAGCACAGATCAGATAATTAATACTAAATTATTTGCCTAAGTTATCCATTTTTGCTCTCAATATTTATTTTTTTGTATTGAATTGTTTTTAATTGTACGGACAAGAGCTATTCAAGTTCTACATGTCTACCAAATTTGTTGTTTATATATTTTCTATTACATTATGATTTTCCCATCCTTCCCTAGTTGGCTTCATTGTGTACATTTTTCAAAAAAGGACATGTGAATGGTGTATTTTCCAGGTTCTTTGCTTCTCTGAGAGCATCCTTTGCTATAACCCATTTAAGTCAGTGTTCATGTTGTGGGCACCAGGGGAGAGAGAAGCTGATGAGACGATACACATCTTTGCAATCTTATGGACCTTGGAAGCTAACTGTATGCCACTTAAAAAAATCGCACATATTTTTAAAAAAATAAAAAATAAATCACATATTTTGAGTAGAAATCAGAGAAGAGAGTAGAGTACTTGGGTCAAAATATTTTTCTATGAAAGTTCTGTAAACATTGATGCATTGTTATTTTGTCTTCCTTATTGCAGAGATGAGGAGGACTAGAACTGAGTGTTTTTTTGGTTTTTGTGTGTGTGTGTGTTTTTTTTTTGTTGTTGTTGTTTTTCAGTAAACTGTTCCTGTAAGGAACTAACAACATAAAGAAATGGAACTCTTAAGCAGAACTGTGTAAGAGCTGGGGTTCCAATGAAAGTGAAATGCACTTGGAGTTCTATAGGCAGGCAGGCTAACTGCTGGCTGATTCTTGTTTCCTTGGAGGTATATTTCTTTTCAGCTTAGACATGTATTTTATTCTACCTTGAAGTCCAAGTTCCATGCATTGTGCCTGGTACTCAGCCAGCCCTTTGGATTCCTTGATGATCATTTTGACGTCTCTGCTCATGCAACGCTCTCCTTCAGGAATTCCCATTATACATATATTGGATCTCTCATCTTTCCAGGTCTCCCACTTTCTCCTTCATCACTTTATTTATTTATTCCTTCTCTCTGGATTTCCCTAAGTTCTCAAGTTCATCTCCCGCTTCATTGATGCAACTTTCGAGTTGCAAAACGTCAGGGATTTGGGGGAGAGGGTGTTGGTTTGTTTTGTTTTGTTTTTTCTCAGACTTGCAGGGTTTTTTTAAAGATTTTATTTATTTGACAGAGAGAAACACAGCAAGAGAGGGAACACAAGCAGGGGGAGTGTGAGAGAGGGAGAAGCAGGCTTCCTGCCGAGCAGGGAGCCCGATGTGGGGCTCGATCCCGGGTCTCCAGGATCATGACCTGAGCCGAAGGCAGGCGCTTAACCAACTGAGCCACCCAGGTGCCACCTAAACCTGCAGGTCTAATTTCAGCAATTATTTATTTGTGCCTTTGAGAGTCATGGGGTTTGCCACCTTGAGAAAGCCCTGTTCTGATTTCATCAGTGCAATAACACCCTAAATTTTGTTAAAAACAGAAACTAGCAAATTTCCGGAACCCTACAGCCCTCACTGTCACTTCATTGCATGGAAGAGCATTGGCTCTGAACTTGCAGTCATCTTGTTCTAAGCACTGTCCTTGCTCATCCTTACAGAAGAAAGTTTCTTTTTGCCCGTTTTCCAGATGTTATGGATCTGCCACTAAACATTTCAGGCATAGACCAAGGAACACAGAGAAAGTTGAGACTTGCTCTAATCTCGCTTTGTCACGTTGCTCCCTCCAGGAAGCAGATCTGGGCACTTTCCCCTGCAGGAGCTCTCCTCTGGCTGAAGGCGGTCTGTCCCAAGTTTGCTTAGAAGAAATCAGAGAAGAGAGTAGAGAGTACTTGGGTCAAAATATTTTTCCAGGAGCAGAGTTCCCATGCTCTGTGGGCACGGTTGCTGGCAGGGGCTAGATGTCCTCTCTCGACAACTGAGCTCCTGGATACCAGCCCAAACATTTCCCTGCTAGCAAACAACAGTGCAGCTCTAGTGGACACTTTTCTAGATGGTTTTCTTCAGTGGTAAGACAAAGCTCAGGACAACCCTTCTTTCCATCCGGGCCCTGTGCAGAAAACAGGCAAATATCCTGAGTGTTCTGCTGCAGAGCTGCTGCTCTGGCCTCCTGCTCCCATCCTGGGTTTTCCCTCTTGTCACACTTCTCCATCCTTCCCAGGGGTAGCAGAGACTGTGAGAGGTAGGCAATCGCGCACCTCCCAAAGGCACTTGTGTCTGCCCACTACTAACCCCGAAGAGAGAGGCCATGGCGGCTTCTTGTTCCAAGGGGGTCCAGCCGCCACCCAGCCCATCACAAAAGAATGACCCCGCGGGCAACTTGACCCAGCCCTTTTGGAGTCGGAGAAGCAGTCTTCTGCAGGCCAGCGTCCTTGCCAGGATCTCTGGCAACACCTTCTGGTGAGAAGCAGGACTCCAGCAACCCCTAAGGCTTCCGCAGATGGCCCCGTTCTGGAAGGAGCTCCACAGAAACCTGTGTCCGGAGTCCACACCCCCTCCCGCGACTCTTGCAGTAGGACCAGTCCTTTTTTCCTGAGGAAACATCCCAATTCTGTCCCTGCCTGACCCAAGGAGCATCAGAGGCAAAGATGTGAAAATTGCACATCACAGTGGAAACAAAATTTCCTCTAGACAGTCAACAACGTCCCGAGACCAAGAAGGCACATGGGTACATTCTCCTCATCCTCTTTCATGTTTTGCATGTTTTTAGAGCCCCTTTTTCGTGTGGCTGCCAGGAAGGCGTTGGCGGGCCTTCGGTAAATCTGCAGGAGCTCGCGGGGCGGACGTGCAGGCGGCTTTAGCTCGGCGGCATCGATCGCCTCTAATGAGCACCAGCACAGCTGCGGCTAATGGGAGGGGGGCGACTGGTGTTAAGGGCAAACGTGGGAGAAGATTATCAGCCCAAGGGGCTTAACAGTTGCTGGACGGCACGGAGCCCTCGGGGCGATGATGCACTTGAGAGGTCACTGAATCAAATGAGGGGAAAGATTCAGTGCCTGCTGCCGGAAGAAATGCAGCAGGAGTGGATTTTTTTCCCCCGACAGAGACTACAGGCATCAACAAAACCCTTACCTTCTGCTAGTCATTAGTCCCTGACCCTTCGCCCGATAAGACGGCTCCTGCTGGAGCCGTCTCGTCCTAATTATGACTCATCAGACGGCAGCAATCCTACCCAATTAGCAGGGCTTAAGCGGGGGGCACTTGATGTAACAAGGGTCCGTGCCCCGCGTGAACCAGGGAAGGACAGGCTCCTGCCCAAACATGAGCCTCCCGGAGCCTGCTCCTTACCTGGGGGGCCAGGCTGCCATTTGATCTGATTCGCTTGATATTTAATTCACTGTGTTGCCTGCCACCCCCCTCGGAGATCTGACAGCGGCCCGATTAGTGGCCATAAGAGGTGCAGAGGCAGTGGCCTTCAAGAGACAGCCAACCGGCAGACGCTCCAGAAGGTTCGCAGTCGAATGTTAGCACAGAAAGGGAGCTACAGGTATTAGGAAAGAGTAAAAATAAATATATGTATATAAAATAAAGGACTGACAGATGCCTTCAGGGGTCAGGCATGTTGCACATTCTGAACTTTAATAGCATAATGGAGTAATGGCCACGGGGGGAAGAGCCCAGACCCAGCAGGACAGAAGAGTGTGCAGAAGCCAAGGACGGGGGAAGAGGCAGGGGGATTACCACGCAGGCCTCCTCGTATTTGCCAAAATGCCCAAACCACTATGTTTAATGCTGTAAATAAGCAATTTAAATATTATCCTAGTAACATGCCCTGTGGTTATAACAAATTATTTATTAGGTTGTTTTTTCTTGTTTTCAAATTCGAAAGCAGTGTCTTTGTAACCAGATTTTCCTGGGTCAGATCCTTAAAAGAGATGGGTGTGGGCCTGCCCCCTGCAGGGGGGGGGGGGCGCTGAGCTGAGCGCTGAAACACAACCCAAAGCTGCACATGGTATTTGTCGTTTTTTTCTACAGCCGAAGGAAGGCCCTTCCAAGTGGTTACGCCACAAAAAAGTCGCAGGCGCCCCCAAGCCTGTCCTGTGTGATGCCAGCTCCTCCCCTCGCGTCAGCCAGAAGGAGAGGAAGGAGAGTCGGGAGCAGGGCTGAGGGCCTGAGAAGCCCCTTGGGGTGTGAGCCCCAGCGTGTGCACTCCCAAAAGAACAGGTCCGCCCAGCAGGAGGCTGGGAGGGCTTGTTTCCAGTCTCCCTCAACACTGTCGAGAGAACACCGAGTGTAGTCAAGTCCATGATCAACTTTTCCAGGAATAAAAATCAGGAATTGCAGGTGCCTGGGTGGCTCAGTGGGTTAAAGCCTCTGCCTTCGGCTCAGGTCATGATCTCAGGGTCCTGGGATCCAGGCCCATATCCGGCTCTCTGCTCAGCAGGGAGCTGCTTCCTCCTCTCTCTCTGCCTGCCTCTCTGCCTACTTGTGATCTCTCTCTGTCAAATAAATAAATAAAATCTTTAAAAAAAAAAAAAAGGAAGTGCTTTTTTAACTTTTACCAGCAGAACATAAAAGAGACTACCGGTTAAGACTGCAATTACTAATGAAGATGGGTGTTCTTCTGAATATATTAGTTGTTTTTAGTCTCAACAACATCCTCTTACATCTCGCTAAAGAATCCTTTCGTAGCCCAATGTTAGATGCTACTGGAGGTACAAAGAAACAGAAGTGTGCCCTCCTGACCCTCGAGGTTGGACAAAGTCAGAGAACAATACAAGTTAGGAGCTGACAAAAGGCACAAGCAGAGCTCCGGTGCTCAGGGAAGGAACCCTGAGTGTTGGATGGTCAGAGAAGAGGGTCTGCAAGGAGTATGAGGGTGGGAGCACAGCAGGTCTCCAGGAGGGGAGGGGTCCAGGCAGGGAGCAGGAAGAGCAAAGGTAGAGGGGCAGAGATGTTTCTGGAGGACATTAGGGCAGAATAAAGGGGATTCTCCCACATACATCAACAAAACAGACATAATCAGAGTGAGATGGGTCAAACTGCGGAGAGATCCTATCAGGGTGACTTCTTTATTATGTGTACTCCTCTTTGTTTCTAAAATGGGCATACCTTACTCCTTGAATCAGAAGCACAAAGGAACACCAGGAAACTGTATGCGCTGTCCATGGACATGTCCATCTGGGCAGACGTTGAAGGTCACATGTGGGGACAAGGAGGCTGGCTGGGACCAGAGGGAGACGGCACACCTCAGGGGAATGCTTTCCAGAGGCAGGCTCACCGTCACACTGGTCAGGAAATTCCCACATGAAGAATCTCTGCCTCGCCCCATTGACTGTCCCCCTGCTTCCCCACCGCCCCACATGTCTGCGTGCTGCGTGTTGTGGGGTCCATCCATCCTGCCACAGATTGCAGAGACATGAAGGATGCTTGGATGGCATGGAGCTGGCAGGCACATGCAGGTGTTTCTGATCAACATAGGGAAAGCGGCAAGCAGGGTCAGGTTCATGGCCTGTGCAAGGCATCTCCACGTGCCTCCTCTAGGAGAGGCGTGCAGTTCACACAGGGCTGGAGGCCAGATTTCTGTTCTCAGGACTTCAAGTATCTGGGGGAAATTTGCATTCACCATGCCTGTCTTGATGCCATGAGCCAGGTAAGCCTCTCATTTGTCTACATGTATGACACAAAAACCCCGTGGGCAATTAGATTCTCGTGTGCTACAGCTCAAAGCTGTCCCGGGCTCCATGCATCCCTGAGCTGGGTCCCAGGTGACCACAGGTGTCATGAATCTTCTTATGTGCAGAGGACAACGCATCTCAAACGAAGTGCTAGAGGGTCCCAGGTCTATGGAGGGCACATCTTCTGGGTCTGCAACGAATTCATAGTTGGAGATCGCATGCCAAACATTAGAAAGCTCATTAGAGGAGGCAATCTACCCAAAGCAGTCCCTGCAAAATGGGTGGCACGGAGCCGGCTGCTCTGGGTCTTACAGCTCCTGAACAGTCCCCTCGGCCATGCCAACCCCGCACTGAAGGCTACTGCAGGAGGCAGCAGCGACTGGCTGGCCTCAGCCAGGATCCTGGCTTCTCAGTCCTAATTATGTTTGCTGGTGTGGAATATCACTCAGTTGACTATCAGCAGCCATCAAAACACAGGCTTGGTCTGACAGCCATAGTTTCTGAAGGAAAGGCACATAGGTAAATAGACAAGATGAAGGAACAGGAAAAGAAGTCAGCCACGGCAAGACAGTGATAGAAGAGGTGGGACAGTGGAACTCCTGTGTCCTGCTCCCCAGGCTGGACATTCCAGACGCCGGCCCACACAACAGGCCACACGGGTGCCACCAAGCACACCTGAGCCACATCCAGCCAGAGCTTTGTCCCAGGGGCTTCCTGGGAGAGGCCCCTGGGGGAGGAGTGAATGCCCCAAGAGAGAATGCCTGGATCTGCACGTGGCGTGATGAATACCTGAACGAAAAAGGGCCTCTTCTCAAATGCATCACCTAACACAGGGGCCAGAAGCTCCTAAACACGGACCCCACTCACTGTAAGCAATGGCAACCTTCGCTCCAGATTTCCCAGGAGTGGGAACCCCAGCCCACCTCAATGACAAATTCATTAAAAACTGAATGAATCTAAGTAGCCATAATCAAATAGAAGTTGTCTTGTCCAAGAAAATAGCTAGATTTCAAGATCCTTGGTAGAACCCATGGTGCAATGTTTCTGACATGGAACACAATTTTCACAGCAACAGAAAACATCCACTGTTACATTCTTCTTGACTTTTTCACTTCGCAGTATTATAAAACCATGGTGAATCAAAGACTTTTCACTCTGGAAGGAATGTCAGACCTAGTATCTAATTCACCAAATTACTTGCCCAAAGCTCCATCACTTACTAGTGGGAATGTGGGGCGGGCATCAGGGCCTCGAGATCTGGACCTGGGATCCTCCCATAACCAGAGGGGCTTCGGACCCACTCAGGGCCTCATGAAGATACTTGAGGTCTGGCTCCAAACCCCATTGCCCTGGATGCCAGATCTCAGCTCTTCCCATGCACCCTTCTGCCCCCCAGAATCCAGGCCTCCCTATTGAGCAGCAGGTCCGTGTAGCCCTCAGACTCTGGTCCCTTCTGACCCCTCCATACATCCTCTGCTACTCTCCTGTTCCCACATATTGTCTGATGCCTATGGGACTTTGGAGCATGCCAAAGTTCTCTCCCATTTCTGGACCTTGCTTATGCCTTCCTCTCTGCCTCACATGCCCTTCCTTCTTTTCTCAGCTGGGTCCTTCAACATCTGTTCCAAGATCTAAACAAGTCAAGAATGACCAACTCAAGGAAGTTGAGTTCCCGGCTCCCAACAGGCATAGGCCCCCTGAATGATTATCAAAGCACTGAACACACCAGTACAACTGCACAAACCAACTGGGCTGAGCCTCTTGAGGGTGGGAGGGTGGGGATAACTTGATCATTCCTCTATCCTTACCATCTGGCAAGTACCCTGGCCCATAGAAGGTGCTACATCATTGACAAGTGACTGAAAATAAAGCTGACGTTTATTAAGGACCTCGTCTATGTCTGCTAGCCCATCGAATGTTTATAGTAATAGTGCAAGATTTATGTGAAAATCCTGAGGCTCCGGAAGCGGTGGCATATTGATGGGGTGTGCAGAGCTGGTCCACAGGCCCTGAGATTCAGATGGGCCAAGAGCCTGTGGAGTGCAAGGAAGGAGGCTTCAGGTCAGGGTCCTGGGAAAAGCTGTCACAGAACAGACCGTTCTTCCTTATTATGGATGCACTAATTTTTAGAATCCCTGACCAAATCCACAATCTCTTTTCATGACAACATTATACTGAAAATATGGACAGAGAAGGGTACAGGTTAAAAATAACTACATTTTGTGGACTATGTGGATGCATGCAGAAGAAAATCAATCATTTGCAAAGAATTTTCATTATATTCCATTATTCCTATACATCAAGTTAAGTAAATGTGAGACGGCTGCAACCAAATGAGATGACAGGCGAGGAGCATGGTTGAGGGGAAAGGTATTGGCATTTCAACATGAAGAGCTCGTGGTTTCATTTCAGAATAATGACCAGTGAGTAGGAAGATCAGTGCAGAGAAATTGAAAGGACGATTCCTCCCAGACATGGCATGCCTTTGCATCCATCTCGAGGAGCCTAATTGTGGAAACCACAGGCAAGTGTCCCACAGGGATCCCAGGAGGGAGCTGAAGGCAAACTTTGGTGCCTGGAATCCTGCTTTCTCTTTGTCTTTCATGAAAACACTGAGGCTCCAAACAATGATAAATCACATTTAATGACCACAACAAAAAATGCTTGAAGGATTTAAATGTTTAGATGGAGGGGAATCCTCGAATCTGCAGAACATGAGTCCATGTAAGACGAGGGAAATCCAAAAAGGGTGAATGGATCATATCAATGTCAATATCCAGGGCTAATGCAGTTACTGGGCAGGATGGGACCACGAGGAGAGATGGGAGTGAAGGACACACGGGCTCTCTCTCCGCTGTTTATGACAACTGATAGGAATCCACAATTATCTTGAATACTGAAATATATAAACAAATATATTGTTTCTGAAAAACCAGGCACTGCTCCCGGTTAGGATTCTGGACCTCACAGAAACAATCCTGAGAGGTGACCAGTTGGCTGAGTTTCGTATTCATGGCTTTGCGACTAAAGAGCTGTATTGTTGTGCTCTGCTGTGGTTCCTGTTCCCACATTCCAGACCTTTCCTCCCATGACACTGCTCAGTTTTAGATTTGGCTGCTCTGAAGAGCTGGCCAGGAGGGCAAGCCAAGGCCAAAATGGGCAAGACTTGCTCCCAATCAGAGCAACCTGACCCATACAAAGTCAACCACGGTGGAAATAAAGAGACTTCTGTATACTGGGTTTTTGAACCTTTAAAAAGCAAGAACCACAGGAGTAGACAAAAGTGGTTGTTTTTATTTATTTGGATCTCAGAAATATAACCTGCTCAGGTGTGTCTTCAGACCACCACCCTCATTTCTCTTCCATCCACATCCTTCTCTTCCAGATTAAGGTCCTTCCCTGAAGGGAAGCACTTTTCTTTCCCAGCCTGTAACAGACGAGACCAGGTCTGGAGGCTGGAACAGATCAGAGGTACATGTGGAAATGCTCAGGAACATGGCCAAAGTCCACCATTTCCGTTCTTTCCAGGTAGCACAGGCCATATATCTCCCCAGCTTTGCAAGCCCCACAAGTAGGAGATACCACATTGCCAGAATTCAAGGAAATCTTCTGTTTCAAAGCCAAATGATAAATCTGGCCCAACTCAAGACTGCTTTCCAGTTGTACGACAACTTGTTATAACTTTCTCCCACTAAATGGCCGCTTCAGTTAGCCTGACTCAGATTCTCAATCCATTTGTCATTTCCCCTGAAAGTTTTAAATGTTTCTGGGTATCTTACAAGCTTAAAGGGTCCCCAACCCACTGTTGATGCTTCTGGAACAAAGCTATCCCTACTGTTTGAATTTGTCACTTATTGATGGGAAACGAGCAAACAAATAAACAAACACTGGAGGTCCACAGGGCATCCTACACCCGACGAGTAATGAGTGTCTGAAGCCCAGGCTCTAACAAAGAAACACAGTTTCCCAGACTAGCCCAGGCCCATAAATAGCATGTCTAGACACTTTAGGTTAAAATAGCTCCTCATTTCTACACTTTCACACTAGAGTCACCAGGACTCCTTGGGTCATAAGTAACAGAAACACAACTCAGACCAGCTTAAGCTCAAAAGATAATCCATTGCCTCAGATAATTTGGAACATCCAGGGGCAGTGGAAGGATCCACTGACTCCATGACTGGAACCGAAGGTCCCAACATGCCAGCTTAAAAACTCCATCATCCTGCACACTAAATCCACCCTAACATACATATCCAGTTTCTTTTTCTTTCTCTCTCTTGGGCAGTCCAAGGAGAGAGGACGGCAAAACGCAAGAAGGCTTCAGTCGGTGGGAAAGAGCTGGCGGCACTGGGAGGGGTGGGCGGTCACTCCTGCTGGTGGTCATTGCTGGCTCTGGGGGTCCCATTCTTGATCTGACTTCAGAGCTGTGCCATCAACTCCAGATTCTGCTGCTACCTCTGCTGGGTGAACTGCTGGCCCGTCTGGATGAGACCAACCATGTCGTTCTGTGAGGGGCTGGTGCCAGAGTCCCCAGAAGGCTGTGGCTGCCCATAATGTCATCCTGGACAAGAGCTGCAGAACTCAGGACTATTCATTAGGTTTGATGACATGTTCCTGAAACTTGGGGTGTTTAGCCAGCCGGGGATGCCAACACCTCCTGTAGGACTCGGTCTCTAGCTATAACTTTAGTCTCCAGCTCTAAACTTTGTTCCTTACAGTTCATGATCCCAGAGGAAGTGAGCTCCTTTCCTGAGAACACCAGTGTAAGCCCAGAAGACCCCCTGTGGCCCTGCGGATCCTGATCCCACTCTCAAGGCAATCACTGATGCTGGGGGAAGGGTGCTCTGGGCATTGGAGATCAGGAGCGTATGTTGGGCTTCCCAAGTCAGAAGGCAAAAAGAGGACTTGCTAGCTGGCCCCCAGGATTTGAGCAAGATCATTTTAGAATGCACAAGTGCTTTTTTTTTCCAAAGAAAAGAATACTGAACAAAGAAAAGAAAATCTAAGTCTACTAAGCACATCCACAGTGCCTCTGATGGTTGGTCCAAAGGTGAACCTGCGTAGCTATTTCAGATGTGAATCTACTTTCAAACTTGAAATCTTCCCATTTTGCAGTTAAGTTTCAGATTGTACAACAAGAAAACAACACTTACAGAGAGTCTAATTTGCAGAACTGTTTTAAAGGAAAAGAAACAGGAGGTAAGACCCAAAACTCCCAGCTTTGAGCTCAGATGGACAGCTCTGACATGATGATGGGTTCATTCTTTTTATTAAAACTCAACCTCCTCATTACAGTGAAGAAACCCTGTGGGATCCAAGTGCCACTGGAAACAAAGTCATTGAAGAACAGATTATTTTTGCTCCCAAACCCATTCCTTTTACTCACAATGGAAGAATCTATACTGAAACACAAGTGTGATTTCCCCACTAAGGTTTAAGAAGCTCTATGTTTACTTGCAGGTTGCCAATTGCTAGTCTCCTATTTGCCAAGATCCACATATACATTTGAAAATGAATAACTAGAAGGAACGGTAGTTTAAACATTTTTAAAAACTGTCCTATTTAAATTTCTTAGAGAGACCACATGGCATCTATAAAAATCCCCTATCTTTTGGATCATGGAAGCCCCCCTTCTGTTAGGAATAATAATCGAAAAAGCGAGGTCTCAAACATTCAGACTTTCAAAACTCCCGTGGAATCCTGAGATTCCTCACTAAGCCTCTTTGGGTAGCAAGGACAGAAGCAGAATCCAAACAAGCTGGGAAGAACAGAAGGATGCCTGATGCACACACCTGGGAGTCACAGAGCGTTGGGTGGGGACAGCTGGATGTCAGAGCCATACTCACTTGGCTGTTTTCGTTTTCCACTCAGGTTGTTCTCGTTTTCCAGCTGAGCTTCTCTCTGAGGCCAAGACCAGGGCTTCTGGAAGCTTCCAGGCTCCTTTCATCCTTGCTCCACAGCTAGGAAGAAATGATTTCCTTTAACACTCTCAGCTTTGATTAGACTTAGAGTCAATTTTGCACTTGACCACAGAGAGACCAACATGTGCACAGAAAAAGGGGCATTACGATTGGCCCAGCCTCAGCACTCCTCCGGCCCCCATCACAGGGAGGGAATGTGTAGACGAGGATGGCAGCGTGCAGTACACCCTTTAGACCCAGGCCGGCAAGCAGGGCTCTCAGTCAGGGCCCCACGTCACCCGAGGCTGGTCTGTGGACCAGGGAGCTGCACACCAAGACACATCTCACCACTCAGCACACCACTTCTTTTATTGGGAAAATCCTGCTATCCAGAAACAAACAAACAAAAAAGTCAGTTGGACTAAAGAGGGTGCTCAGTGACATATTTGTCTTCACCTGTGAGTCACGTCTCTGGATGGTCCTCTTGCAGATACTGAAGATGCAAAAGTGAGTAAAAACTACATGAGCTATTTCTTTACCGTCTGGTGAGAGAGATTGGCATAGACACAAACAATTACCGTAAGAGAATGAGTGATGAGCATTACGTCAAGGCAATAAAGCAAAGCTCTGAATTAAGGATCTATGTTCTCGTTCAAAAAGGAGCCCTGGGTGTTGTGAGCAAACGATGAATCATGGAAGACTACATCAAAGAACTAATGATATGCTGTCCGGCGACTAACACGCATAGTAAAAAAAAAAAAAAAAAAAAAAAAAAAAAAAAAAAAAAAAAAAAAAAAAAAAAAAAAAAAAAAAGAGAACAGTTCAACAGTTCAAGAGAACCCTCTAAAGAGGAAATACGTCATGCTCGGGACAGCACCATCCACTTCCCAGATCCTGTGGGCCCAGCCCAATCAGCATCCCAGAAGAAGCATCTAGAAGGAACCCAATAAGAACTTTGACCTGGAGGACAGAAAGATCCCATAGTTTTGATCCTACCAAAACCCTAGCCTTGCTTCTAGCTCCAGATTCAAACTGGTCTTCCTTGCTACAGCTCAGCATCTCACCTTGAGCTCTCCTCTGCTTTCAAATATGAAGACCCCTCATCGACCATTCCAGAGCCATGCCAGAAAATCACCCTTGCTAATTACAGTGAGATAAAGAATACCTCTGGGCCATGCAGCAAGCCTGTGCTACCTTGACAGCAACTGTCAGGGAAAGAGCCATCCAGAGTTCCATTAAAAGAAGGAACTAGAAGCATTGCGCTGGTTCAGGAAACTAAAAGGAAATTCACATCTTCACCTTCATCTGCCAGCAGATGTCTTTACCACGGAGGACGCCCCTTCTGTCTGCAGACGGTCAGGAATCATAGGGCTGGCTCCAGCCAATGAGCCCGCTGGGACTCCCTGATTCTCCAGCTCTCTGAAGAATACTGCATCGCAATGATATTTGTTGCAGGTGCACATTAATTCTAGATGGTTCAAACCAGAGAAAATGCTATCTTCTTGGACTGTGGTATTACACATTCACTTCATATCTCTCTGTTTCTAAGATGAAGGCTTCCGTCTGTGGGCACAGTGTTGGGACACCACTGTGCGGCTGCTTCCCTAGACCTTCTCTGGCTCTGGTTGCTGCCCGGGCTCCTGAGTTCTCTCCTGCACATATCTTCTGGGTCCCAAAGGCTGCACATTGCTCTATCCCTGCCCAGGGCATTATAGGGGCCTTGAAAATGCCTCAGCATGTCAACAGCTAGCCCCAGACCAGCCATTGCAATGGGCCACAACTGCCCTGTTCTTCCTGAGGGACCTTGCCACCATGAACGCCAGGCCCAATCGCTTTGGGCCCTTCTCATTAGTTTTTGCTAATGAGAGGCAGAGAGATAGATATAGTGAGAGAAATAGAGGGTAGGGAGGAAGGAAGGAAGGAAAGAAGGAAGGAAGGGAGGGAGGAAGGAAAAGGAAGAGAGAAAGAAGGAAGAAAGAGAGAGGGAAGGAAGAAAGGAAGGAAGGAAGGAAGGAAGGAAGGAAGGAAGGAAGGAAGGAAGGAAGGAAGGAAGGGAGGGAGGGCAGGAGGGAGGGAGGAAAGGGGAGGATGAATATCACAATAAACTGAACAAAATTCTAAGACCTGCCAGGAGATACTCCAAATCTGCAGTAACCAATTCTGTTTCCTGGTATCTTAGCCGCTTCAGGGTCTCTCTCAGTCAGGGAGCAGTTCAATGCAAAACAAAAACATAAGAAAAGCATCAGTAATGAGAAAATACAAAACAGCAGTCAATGAACACAATTTGTATAAAGTTCTCTCTGATTAAGAATCAAGACTGCATCTCCTTAATTTCCCACAAAGCCTCGGAGAAACAGGACACCTGGAGCAGGAACTCAAGTGCTGAATCACGAGCGGCAATGGATCAAGGTCTTTCATCGAGGAAATCTTTAGCTAAAAGAGAGAGAGAGGGAGAACATCAATCAGATATTATTTCCAATTATTTTTCAAATTGGAACAGAGAAAGAAAACACACACACATGTAAGCTTGACATGGTGTTAGTCAAGTTTGTAGCTGGAAGGGAAGTCCTTGCTTATATTGAAGTAAAGTTCTGAAAATAAGCAAAGAACAGATTTATTGATTTTGGGGGAGCCTGGGTGTAAAAAAGAGAAAGAATAAAGAAGTGCTCTTTGCCCGCTCTGTCCAAATGACATCCCAAGTGGCCTCCCTAATGGTGGGGGAGGGGAGGGGCAGGTGCCTACCCGGACGCACGGACAGAACTGCCCTAAGGCTAGGGCTAATGGTATTGCTGGGTCGGCTGTAAGCCTCTCTTTTCTAGCAGCCAGCTCTCTATGTGCGAGAAGACAGACAGATATTGATTGGTCCAAATGCCCTTGAGTTGACAACATCTGAAATGAAAATCCACAAGGCTAGCACAAACTTTCTGCAAGTTCAATTTCTCGAATCTGATTATGACACTGGACTGTGAAACCATTCACACATGTAAAAGGCCTCTCTTTTTCATACCCCCACTTGGCACCTGTAATTGGAGGGAGTTAAGTGGCTTCATCAGGCTTGTTATTCAAATGTTGGAAGGAAGGAGGCAACTGTAGGCTAATCTGGGGGTGATAAAAGAGAGAGACGTTCTCTTGCTCGTACAGAGCTAATATCAGAAATACAGTGGACACAAGCTTCACCTGGCCCCCCACTGGAGCCACTGATCACGCACTTCTGAGATGCACGTTCTCAGAGAAGCTGGTACACAGTCTCCCTGGAACACCTAAGGAGATTCCCCTTGATTTCATAACTTGGGCATTTGGTGGGTATTAGAGCTCTGACTTTGCTGTCTCCGTTATTTTACTACAATTACTTTCCCTTTCCTTTGCTCTCCCAAATCAGATGCTGAAGTTGCAATTCACAATTGTTGAAGTCTTGGGAATAGTGAGGTTTGTGGTACTCTGCCAGGCTCTCATTAAACACACCTCTGTATCCTACAAATTCTTCTTGATCGCTGCATGGACTATAGTCAACCTGAAATAAACCACTGTTAACCCGGAAGTGTGCACTGGTTTTGTCTAAGTGTGTTATTTAGGGACATAAAGAGGCAAAACCTTTCAGAATCGGTGTCTGGATGTTTGCACCAAAGAAACTGCAGATGGGATACCCATTAAATTTATTCAGCATTGATTGGAAATGCTGATCCTTTATGGTTTCATGTTTCTTTGCTCATTAATCTTAGTTAACTCTCTCAAAACAATGCCAGCTTTGTGGCTCCAAGGATAGAAAACCCACCATGCAGGGAAGGCAGCTTCCGAAGACAGGTTTGATTCCTGGTATCAGCAGATCAGTCAACAACCCCTATCTTAGAAGATGCCACCGGTTTCCTTCTAAAAATATTAAAACAAGAAAGAAACAGCCTTCTGCAAGACAGCATGGGAGAGATGGGAGGCGGAGAAGGAGGAGGGGCAGTGGCAGAGCCACGCGGGGGGCCCGAGGAATGGCCCGGCTTCAGGAGAGAGAGGCGTGGTGGCAGGACCACTCTGTACTCGTTGCCTCAATGCCAACTGCCACAAGCCATGGTCAGCAGAAGCCCAGTGTCATCGATGACCAGCACCGGAGCAGATCAGGCCCACCCGCAGGGACCCAGCAAATCCGGGCCTCGTGGCTTAAAGCTCAAGGAGATGCACTCTCCACCCAAGCAGCTGTCTGAGGTCTTGGGATCACAGAATACTCGCAAACCCAAAAGAAACATTCTGGGATGCAAGAGTGTATGATATACAAGTGATCTTCTGTTTTACCAGCGAGCCAAG
Source organism: Spilogale gracilis (assembly GCA_004023965.1). Taxonomy (NCBI): domain Eukaryota; kingdom Metazoa; phylum Chordata; class Mammalia; order Carnivora; family Mephitidae; genus Spilogale; species Spilogale gracilis. The sequence continues at coordinate 28,558 of PITA01009365.1, forward strand.
GGAAATGTCTTGTAGCACCCTTTCTTTCCCCAATTCTCCAGGTCTCTGAAGAATGCTTCCTCTTAATGGTATTTGTTGCAGATGCACATTAATTCTAGATGATTCCAATCACAGAAAATGCCGTCTTCTTGGACCATGGTATTAAACATCTGTTTCATGTCTGTCTGTTTCTGAGACAAAGGCTTCCGTCTGTGGGGCAGTGTGGGGACACTGCTGTGTGGCTTGGCTGGTTGCCCCAGATCCTGAGTTCTCTCCTGCACATACCGGCTGGCCTCCAAAGGCTTCCCTTCACTCTATCCCTGCCCGTGGCATTATAGGAGCCTTGGAAATGCCTCGGCACGCCAGCGGCTGGCCCCAGACCACTGTGGTGCCCATTACACTGGGCCACAGCTGCCCCGTTCTTCCTGAGGGCCTCTGCAAACATGAACACCAGGTCCAACTGCACTAGTTCTTGCTAATTAGAAGCAGAAGACAAGGAAGAGGAGGAGTTGGGGAGGAGAAATACCATGAAAACATGAATCCAAAATTCTAAGTTTGTCATTCTAAAAGAAATAAAAAACTCCTAGGAAAAAACACAGTCAAGACCCACTATGGCCCATGCAGTAACTATTTCCTAAAGACCCCACCTGCCGCCGTGAAGCACCACGGTGAACACACCGCAAACTCACACAGGGGATCTGGAAGGTAAAAGCCCTTTCTGAATTCATGAAAAGATCAACATCTGAATATAAATTAAAGATAAAGTCCAAATAATTCATGAGAGGTAGCCAAACAGGAACCTTACTTCTGGGCACGAGAGCCCCTGTCCCCTGAAGGGGGCGCAGACCCCTAGGGAGCGTGTGCTAAGTGAGCCCTGCTCTGGCCGCGTCCACACAGGCAGTGCTTTAAATGGCAGACTTTTATTGGGAGAAAAACGTCTATCTCTCAACCCAGGAAAACACGGCATCTCAGCACAGAATAGGGAAAACGGCAGAACTTTCGGGCGAGGCCAGAAAACCATCAGCCTCAGCCGACCGAGCTTCATCTCCCCAAGTTTGGAGACAGCCCTGGGGATCACTCCAGAGTGGTCAGGTTTGGCAGCACCCCCAAATGCCCACAATCAGCCGTGGGCACAGGACTGGGACAGCACCCATGTGGGACTCTCCTAGAACATAGCACCATAGCTAAAGAATTTATTTTTTCTCTAATGGAAAGCCAACCCATCACCAAATGATTGTGCCGGAAGGGAGTAGGGATCCAATTAAAACAACCTTTAACTCTCCCGTCTGCGCAAGCCCAGCTCCGTGGCCCAGCTCTCTGCCTGGCTTATGAATGCCATTGACAGAGGGGCCCCGCCCCAGCCTGCCTCCTAATGACATGCGCCCTTCATCACACTCCTGTGGATCTTGTCTGACAGTCGGGACCCTTGGGAGTGGGAATCCTGAGAGCTAATTGAGTGGGCAATCCCATTTCAGCGAGTTGCTGTCACCGGGAGGGCCCGGGGCTTTGCACGGCCACCCTCGGACAGCATTTCACCGATCCGGGCTTGGGCACGGGCTGCCTTTCTCGGCTGAGTGCTCGGGAGCCACACTGTCTCCTCACAGAGGCGCCGTCCCCCTGGGCCCCTGCCACAGGGCCAGCTCAACGCCCCGGACCAGACAACCTGCACTTTGCTTTCTGCAAAGGAGGAAAACGCTTTTTTGATTGAGGACAAAGGCTTCACTGGGAACTGCCTTTCTATGTTTTCACATCTAAAACCATCTACTACCTTGAGCTTCGGGGAGATACTGAGCCCCTTCGACCTCCCCCTGCACCCATGACACCTTGCCTCTCCATTCGTCCTATACAAAACAAAACAATATTTCTTCAATTCACAGCAGTGGGTGTTTTTGTACAAAATTCATAAAAGCAAAAGAGAAACAAAGGAAATTTTAAAACATCTGTAGTTACTTCCTGGAATAACCAGTTTTTTATTATAGTATCCTAATTTTTTCCATGAACACATCAACTTTTTTAAAGAAAAATGTAGGTAAGCTCTATGTGCTATTTTATCATTTGTCCTTTATGTATGCACCTAGTCTGAAAAATTTTCAATTTCTAGATGTTTTCTTGTAACATCATTTAAAGGACTCAGGGCTCTAGCACCCCGTAATTCCCCGGTGCCCCTGCCCCGCATCTTATTAAGCATGGCTGTGGCGGGGGGCATCCTTCAGACTAAAGCTTTGCACACACACAGGACTATTTCTTTAGGATAAAGCAGGAAAGAAAAATGCAGACATAACTGGCTTCATTCAAACAGCATGCTTTTTTTTAAATATAGAGCAGAAAACACTTTTTAAAAATAGAGGCATAAAATGAATAGTAACTTCATGAGTTAGTAGGTGGCCACACCGATTTCCAGAGCACCTGCCCAGGTAAGCTCCTAGATCATAGCCCTCTCCCACGGATGCCAGCTCTTCCCATCACTGTGTGGCCAGCCCCCTTTCTGCTTCCCAGACACCCCCATTTCGCTGTCAGTGCCAGGAGGGCTGGGCCCGCCCTGCGAGGCAAGGAGAGTCAGCTCTGCCAGCTGTCACTGTCCCAGTCCAGGGTCATCCTCCCCTATTCTCTGAGAAGCCACCTTCCTGGCTCTGTCCTGTGGTCCCCGGCAGAGGTATCGACCTAAAGGAGGGTGGCAGTCCCAGTCTGACTTAACCCAGGAACACACGTGTCCCCACCTGCTCCTGGCCCAGGTCCCCTCTCTCTCAGAAGAATGCTACCCCCACCTGCAAGCCGGCCACGGAAGTGTCTTTATTTCCTGTTTGTCTTTCTCTCTCAACAGCCAGTGGCTTGAGTGCAAAGCCCAGACAACTTTCCCTTTGGGATATTTTTCTACAGGTGGTATGATCGTCAGTGTGGAGCTTGGCACAGGTCCCGGCATTAAGCGTCCCTCATAATTTTATACCATTAGCTATGTATGTTGTGTGTGTATTTACAACCACTGCAACGTTCCCTGGCTGTCTCCTTAGTCTCAATTGAACACGGACTCTAGAAGGGGGCTCTTGTAAGCTCTAAATCCAAGTGCACCACTCTGGTACTAAAGCCCTTCCGGGCTTCTCATCACCCCCAGGGGCCAGCCCAGATGTGCACACAAGCTGTACAACATCCTCTTCCTCTGGAACCCTCTACCTCTCCAGATCACCTCTCTGACCCCTCCGGGGCCCCACCACTATGCCCCTCCCACTGCCACCTGCACACCTTGCTCCAGAGGGCCCTATCTACTGGGGAACACACAGGTGGCTACTCAGATCACATTTAAACTAATTCAGGATAAATGAAAGGAAATATCCAATTCCTCGGGCTCACCGGGCACACTGGACGTGCTCAAGAGCGGAGTGTGTGACCAGCTGCCGTCCTGGACAGCACAGGTGGAGACCTCCCCCAGCCCCCCATCAGGTGCTTTCCGATGGCACCATACTAAATCTAGAAGACACCGTCTGTCTCTGAAGAACCCAGATCTTTCTCCTAGTGGTCTCTCTTCCATGCCTGGGGAATCCGGAAGATAAAAATGGATCAGTTCTCAGAATCAAACCCCACAGTGAATGCATAGGCATCCCTCTTCTCCATTTCTTGGGTTAATTTTGTTCCTGTGTCTTTTCACCAGCCCTCGGATAATCAAGACTTCTAGTGTAATAAGCTGATTACCCTTCAGCTTGCCCGATGGCAGATTCTAATTCCCTACTGTGCATGTTTCTAGCAGAAGGCTCCTTCTACCTACTCACTGCCCCCAACAGAGTCTCACCTTGTAGGTGTTCCCGTCAGCCCGGCTGCCCAGACACAACATGCGTGAGCTTCATCCTCCACTCCCCACGCAGCCCGCACAGCAGCCAGAGACCCTCCTCGCCTCGTAGCCTCTGCAGGCAGGACTGGGGAGGTCACCCCCCGCCCCGCGTCTCTCAAACAGCACGGCTGCCCCTGGTCCCAGGGCCAGTTGCTTCTCAGAATGGCACCAGGGTCACCCTGGTACACCATTCATCTGGGAGGAGAGCCAGAAGTTCAGATCTTGCCCACCTGCTATTCCTGAAATCTTACACAAGTTGGTGCCTCTTGTTAAGACATGAAAGGGTCTAACTAATATAAAAAGGAAGGAAGAGTTATCCAGGAGAGGAAACAAGCCAACATCGCCATGCTTAGTGCCTAATCACCAATTAGCGCGCGTGCATCCAGTGTGGCCGCGTGGAGGAGCGGGGAACAGCTGGAGTCAGGGTTCCCAGGGAGCGCTAGAAGAAGAAAGAAGAGCGAAGGATAAAAGGCAGAGGGGCAGAATCAGAATCCCACCCTGCTCCAAGTTTGCCCAAGGCCCACCCCGCTCTTCCAAACACACTGGCCAGCTTTACAACCAACTTGCATGCTGAACATTTTCAACATCAAAATATTCATAACGAGGCACCTTCTCAAAGTTCTCCTGGGAGATGTGCCTTTGGTTAAGGAATTCCTAGCCCAGGAAAGCAGTGGGAAATCCTGCCGTAAGTGGGCTTGTTAAGATCAGTTCGCAGTGTCCCAGCAGGCTCCTCGACAGTCGATGAGAATTACTAAACATCCTTGCAAAGAGGGCAGAGTAATTCCACGAACCCAGAAGAAAAGGCAGAGGAAGTTAATTGGTGCCGTAAAAGTGAAGGCAGAACCCTAGACTTCCCGCGGAGCGCTCGCTGACCAGAGGGCTTGGCAGAAATCGCAGGGACACTTAGGAGTGGCAATTAGCAGTTCAACTCAGCGTGGCCTCCGCATCCCCTGAGCTACCTTGGTGATTGCAGCGAGAGGGTGGCTCCCCTGGGCAGCGTCTTCTTAGCCCTGCTCTGTAGGCATCTGGGAGGCCTTCAGAGGCCAGATGAAGCGCATTATTGGAGAGGACAGGAGGCACGTGAGCGAGAGGGGCCGCTTGCAGGTGCACTCTACATGCTTCGCTGGGTGGAACTAGGTGCCCCTGGAAACCCAGGCGGGCTTCCCGGCAGCTACTCCTGTGCAGAGTGGGGAATGGCTGAGGCAGTGCAGGAAGAAACTCGGGAGAACCAGTGGAAAAGGCCCGGCTATAAGGGAAGAGCAAACAGTGAACCTCATTCCCCTCTGCACACCTATGCCCTGGCATCTCGTCCTCTCGCTGGAGGTCGGACGTCCCCACGTCCAAGGCCCTTCATGCTATGGTTGTCATTCTGGCCACCCCATCCCGAGATGTGCCTGCACACCTGTCATGCCCGGCCGCAGGTGGGGCTCTGGGCCCCCGGCCAGAGCCCCGGGGGCACACGAGTCCCTCGGAAGCACACGGGTCCCCTCCACTGGCTCAGGCAGCGCTTCCTCAAGAATAGTCTGCATTGGGACCGAATGCCCCTTTGTTCCCTCGCCTTAGCCCCTGGAACTGAAAACAGACCTGTTTATTGACCAGCTTCCTTCCCAGAGCTGACAGAAGGCAGGTAGCATTTGGCTTTGACCCACACGTCCTCGCAGCGTGGGGGCGATCCACTGCTGAAAATGGAACGAAACACCAACCACAAGTATCCTCAGGGGGTGTCCAGTTGGGCACAAGAGATTCATTTTAATGTCTTAGGGCCACTTATCATACCAGTGGTGCTGGCTCAGGAGAAGATGTCTTATTCTGCTCGTGCTCCCCCAGATAGCCAGGAGGGACATTCCCTTTCTGTTCCACAGACGCATTGATAGAAAAAAATCATCCTGGAAAACCCCGGCCTGCACACCTTGCAGGGCTCACTGGCCACTGCCCAGCTATAGGGCCCAGGACCTGTCTGTCCTCGACTTCTTCCCCAAATCCTTGCAGGGACAGAGGCACCTGGGCCCTGTCACGTGAGCACGACTTGTGTGTATGTCTCTGCGAAGCTGGTGGCCTCCGTGAGGTGCGGCCAGGCAGTGGGCTGGAGCTACGGGCTGTCCTTGCCCGCTGATGCAGGAAGGGCGGGGAGCTTGCTGCCGCTCTCCTTCATCAGCTGGCGCCCATGGCCACGGCTTAACGAGCCCCAGCAGCAGCAGCTGGGAGGGGCTTTCCTCTGCCCTCTGCAAAGAGCACGAAACGGACACAAACAGTATCTAGAAGTCAATCACCTCCCCCCGTAGCCATCATCACACAGGAATGGGATGGCAAAGGGCCACGTAAAACCCAGGTAAAGGATTATAGTCAGACGCCCACCTGCTGAGTGCTATCGTCTTTACCCTAACCCTTGAAGCTCTAAGCCCCTAAAATTGTAATCAGCAAAGCCTACTGGCAGGCAATGAATACTCATAATCGTATTGTAGAGGAAGAAAAACTGAAATTGTTTTCTAAAAGAAAAACGCTCAATGAAGAGCAATTCGTACTGGATCTTCTAGACTTCAGGGTTAGGGCTAGAGTTAGTTTGGATTTTATTTCAGTGCAATTCACAAAAAGCCAAGGTTTCTTAAAAATCGTGAATCTGGGATGAATGGGTGGATAAAATATTTTTAGAGGTCAGGGTTATTTTCTTTATTCTAAAGGGAATGGCACTGCAGCAAAGTGGCATAAGCAAAAGGCCGATTCCATGGGTCTGAATCCTACAAACATCAGGGATGGGAGGAAGCCGAGGGGTGGGCCAAGCTCCCTGCACCTCATTCAACTGATGATCCTGATTGCACAGAATGCCCCATGCTTCCAGGCACCGTAAATGTAGAAAGAAACACCGGGGCCCTTAGTCCCACAGCACTTTCCGGCTGTCCCTGAGGGAAACAGAAAACAAGCAGGTAAATAAGGAAAACACGTGTGTCAGCTAGGAGGAACACCAAGGAGTCAAAGGCAGCAGCCAGGGGGAGGGGGCGGGCGGCAGGGATATCTGGGGACCAGGGGGCGTGATTTCAGGTGTAGTGATAAATCAGGCAAGGGTCCACAGTATCTCAGATCCTTTCCGCCTAGTTTGAGACTTCCATCATGTTGGTCTGCACGAGTTGGGGACACCAGTCGGAGATAGGAGAGGGCGCCAGGGGGACATTGCAGTAGGAGCCATGGGTCTCAAGAGCCACCCTGCTCAGGACGGAACTTCAATAGAACAATGACGGGGACATCCAGATCTGCACTACATTCCAGAATGAGTCCCTGAGTTTGGAACCCGCCTCTCCCTTTGCCCCATCTCACCCAACCCACACACCCAACTCCCCGGAAGTCAAGGAGCCTTAGGACACCCATGACACGAGGTCACAGCTGGAGGATCTGCTCAGGTATTTGGGCAGATAGTGAGCTATTTGTTCTAAAAGTGTTTATGAAACACCATAGGTGTTGGTCAAGCTATAGGGCTAGGGGAGAGCAAGTCCAAATTCCTGTCCATACCCTGCTGGGCGTCCTGGGGACACAAACTAAAATATAATATGACAGTCAGTGAAAGACACAAAGTCCAAATCTTTGTTGTCTAGGGAGCCCATGGAAGGGGTGCTATTGAACCTGGGATTTTGAAAAACGGTTAAGAGTTTTTCAGGCTGAAAAGAGATGGAAGGAGAAAGAGAACAGCACATGCAAAGTCACAGAGGCAGGACAAACCCAGAAGGGCTAAGAAAGGCCAGAGTCTTCGGCTTGGCCAGAACATCGGTGTATGAACAAGAGAGACAGAAAATAAAGCTTGAGGACAGTGTTGGAACCAGATTATGAGATCTTCGTAGCCCAAGATCCTTTTTGCATCCCAGGGGGTCTGCAAGGGTCAGGCCTGATTTCCACAAGGCTCTGTCCACGTCAGAATGAAGCGGGATGGGAGAGGCAGGTTGAGAGGGAGTCCATAGGCAGGGAGATTGGTGGGAGCCCATTGCAATAACCCTGG